>JBBPBX010018909.1:19177-31405 GCA_038048925.1 Garcialebias charrua
GATTTTTCCACTTTATTGGACATAATTGGACTGATGTGACGTGTACGGCGGAAAATACGGTAATGTCCAATCGTACGCTGATGTTGAAGACATGGAAATCACAGTCTAATTAAGTCACTTTCTTTCAGTTTCACAGTTCAGTAAGGCCCTGACCAGAAGCGCGTCTTCCTTTTTTAGCCATCAAGTAAAGACATCGGACTCTTCGTGTCTTCTGTTTTTTTTTTTTAAACAACCTGAACATACAGATTTCAACCCAAAGATAAGCAGAAAACCCAACAGGGACAACCATCTGAACCCATAACCTGAAAAAGTCCACCTTCTTCTGTCCCGAGATTACCCAGCAGCCCCTGCGGAGATGAGGAGAAGGCACTAGCGGAACTTTGTTCACAATCGAAAAATCCTGTGAAGGATTAAATTGGCAGATATTTATGACAAACACTTGAAACTGACACTTTCACAGAGAGAACACTGAGGGAGTTAAATGGTGACACTTCTTTGTCATAATCTTGGTTGTATAAATAAACATTTAGTGCTGGTACTGGTTCTTAAAGAACTAAAACAGCAGAAAGCAACTAAAACCGAGAGACTCAAACAGGCTGCTCGCTCCAGTGGTGGCTGATCAGTTTTTGTCATAACACTGGTCCTGTTTTCTCCCAGTACAAACCTGTTGGTCAGTGTTGCCTGAGTGACCCAAGTCAGTCTTCCTTCTCCTCTTCCTCCTCCACCTGTGGAGGAGGAAGGTGGAGTCGGCGAACATCCATCTGTTGGTTCATCTTCTCGGCCAGCTTCAGTTTGAGCTCCAGTAAATCTTCTGTCAAACTCATTCTGAAAAATATATTCATTTTGTTTTATTTTAGCACCGCTCTCGAGCTTTATCATCAACAGTTGTCAATCCTCATGGGACACGCCTCAACTAGCAACTCACATTCTGACTGGTCAGTTCCGGGACCACGACCACTGAGTTTGTGTGGGTCACTTTTAATTCAAATCAGTCAGCGACCACAAACATGCACCTGATGTGACTGACAGTAAACCTGAAAAATTATAAAACAATGCCATGTTGTCTGCTTGTGGCCTCAAAACGATAGCGTCCCCCACAGACGGCCCCTGGACTTTAGACCCCATAAGTCTGTGCATTCAGGCGGCCCAGAAGACGAGGAGAGCGTAGAAAGTGAGGAAAACTAAAACTAAATAAATAAAACTAAAAGATGAAGAAAATGATCCGTCACAGAGAAGAGTCTTCTGATTTTGTGTTTCTTCAATGAGTCTGTAGTTTGGAGGACGAGGACACGTGAGGACGGAAACTCTGCAGGACATTCAGCTTCATCCGCCGTGTTTCAGGGACAGATCCAGCTGTGAGTGCAGTTCAGTTTGAGCTCCTGTGTGAACACATTTGTGCCGCAGTTTGCGTGAAATGTGTGTGAAAACATGAGAAAGTGAACTGTGTGTGTGTGTGTGTCACAGATGGAGCAGGGATGTTGACAGTGTGTTATAATTCTCATTGCTCTGCTAAGAGATGTTTTATCACACTGACACTCAGACATGATATTTAGCAAAGACAACCCACATCCCAAACGCACATTTAAACACAAAAAGGCCTCAAAAACACAAAAGTTATGAAGTAATAAAAATCCTTTAAGTTTGGTTTTATTTGTTATATAAGAAGAAAAGTCTGGACAGATTCTATAAAACGTGCAGCTAAAAAAGCACAAAAAACAATAAATGTAGATTAAAGTGGTTTCCATTAACGAAGAACTTTTAAATAAAAGGTAAATAAATTTAGAGTTTCACATGAAGCTCTTAAAGAATTCAGGTCTAATCCGCATCCTGCATGTTCTAGTGGTCTCCCTGCTCTTCAGCAGGGTTCAAGTTCTGCAGAAGCCTGATAGTCCCCCGTTCATTCAAACCAGCTGTGTTGGGCAGGGAATCAAAACAAGCAGGGTAGTGGTCCTCAAGGAGCAGGATTGGGGACAACTGATCTCAAACAAGCAAGGTAGAGCATGCGCGTAGCCAGCGGGGGTTCAGGGGGTTCGAACGAACCGCCCACTTTGCCTATGAAGTCCCGCCTACAACTCCCACACAACACAAGTTCTGTGTTAAGAGAGGTGGAAAGAGAAGGTATGGAGACGCCGCTAATGTCGAACCGGTTAACACCATAGACTTAATATGCCTGTGGTTAACACAAACTCCTTTTTTTTTATCCAATAAAAGACAAACGTAAAATAAGTTGAAATATTGCCCACTTCGACGATTCGAGTTCAACCAAGTGAGATTGAACCCGAGTCGAGAGAAAGTTTGGAGTGGCAACCCGACGCGCTTCCAGTGAACCACCGAGGCGTGTTGCTCTTTCCAGGTCCACTTTTTCTTCAAACGAACCGCCCCCTCGTAAAATCCTGGCTACGCCCATGTAGTGGACCTCAATGAGCAGGATTGGGGACAACTGATCTCAAAAAAGCAAGGTAGTAGCCCTCAAGGACCAGGAATGGAAACTACTGATCTAAATCATACGAAAGTAGTCTCAAGAACAAGGATTGAGGACGACTGATCTCAAACAAGAATGAAGATGGCCCTTGAGGACTACTAATGGGAATATCTGATCTCAAACAATAAGGAGGCGACCTCAAAGACCAAGATTGGGGACAACTGATCTCAAACAAGCAGGGTGGTGGAACTCAAGGAGCAGGATTGGGGACAACTGATCTCAAACAAGCAGGGTAGCGGACCTCAATGAGCAGGATTGGGGACAACTGATCTCAAACAAGCAAGGTAGTAGCCCTCAAGGACCAGGAATGGGAACTACTGATCTAAACCATACAGTAAAGTGGTTTCAAGAACAAGGCTTGAGGACAACTGATCTCAAACAAGTTTGAAGGTGGCCCTTGAAGACTATTGGGAATAAATGATCTCAAACAGGAAGGATAGTGGACCTCAAGGACCAGGTTTGGGGACAACTGATCTAAATCATACAGGAAAGTGGTATCAAGAGGAAGGAGTGGGGACAACTGATCTTAAACAAGCAGGGTAATAGCTCTGAAGGACCAGGAATGGGAACTACTGATCTAAACCATACAGGAAAGTGGTTTCAAGAACAAGGCTTGAGGACAACTGATCTCAAACAAGTTTGAAGGTGGCCCTTGAGGACTATTGGGAATAAATGATCTCAAACAGGAAGGGTAGTGGCCCTCAAGGACCAGGATTGGGGACAACTGATCTAAATCATACAGGAAAGTGGTCTCAAGAGCAAGGTTTGAGGACAACTGATCTCAAACAAGAATGAAGGTGGTCCTTGAGGACTACTAATGGGAATATCTGATCTCAAACAATAAGGGTAGTGGCCCTCAAGGACCAGGATTGGGGACAACTGATCTAAATCGTACAGGAAAGTGGTATCAAGAGCAAGGATTGGGGACAACTGATCTCAAACAAGCAGGGTAATAGCTCTGAAGGACCAGGAATGGGAACTACTGATCTAAACCATACAGGAAAGTGGTTTCAAGAACAAGGCTTGAGGACAACTGATCTCAGACAAGTTTGAAGGTGGCCCTTGAGGACTATTGGGAATAAATGATCTCAAACAGGAAGGATAGTGGCCCTCAAGGACCAGAATTGGGGACAACTGATCTCTAAATCATACAGGAAAGTGGTCTCAAGAGCAAGGTTTGAGGACAACTGATCTCAAACAAGAATGAAGGTGGTCCTTGAGGACTACTAATGGGAATATCTGATCTCAAACAATAAGGGTAGTGGTGGCCCTCAAGGACCAGGATTGGGGACAACTGATCTCAAACAAGCAAGGTAATAGCCCTGAAGGACCAGGAATGGGAACTACTGATCTAAACCATACAGGAAAGTGATTTCAAGAACAAGGATTGAGGACAACTGATCTCGAACAAGTTTGAAGGTGGCCCTTGAGGACTATTGGGAATAACTGATCTCAAACAAGAAGGGTAGTGACACTCAAGGACCAGGATTGGGGACAACTGATCTCAAACAAGTAGGGTAGTGGCAATCAAGGACTAGGAACTGGAACTACTGATCTAAATCATGCAGAAAAGTGGTCTCAAGAACAAGGACCGAGGACAACTGATCACAAGCAAGTATGCGAGTGGCCCTTGAGGACTACTATAAGGAATAACTGATCTCAAACTGCAAAGTACAAGGGTAGTGGACCTCAAAGACCAAGGTTGGGGACAACAGATTTAAAACATTCAGGAAAGTGGCCCTCGACGACCAGGATAGTGGAACACCGTTCCAGGTCAATAACAATTGAGGTTTTAAACTTGTAAATAAATCTAGCTTGTTGCCAGGTGAGCACATATATTTCAACCAACTATTGATCATTTAGAAGCTTTTAAGAGGGAGAATTTGAAAACAATAACTCAGCATTGAAAAATTGGCCATTATGAACTCTTTGCCAGAACGGGTCACTGTGTTGAAATAAATGTATTGCTCGGTTGTGTCCTCTTCTGTGCTACCATTGGCCCACACAGTAACCCTTTGGGTTATCATGCACATCAAACAACACAACTTGTAATCAGTTTATATCTCAGGGGAACCAACAGCCAGTGGGTAGTTTGGTGCTGATGTGTTGACAACCCAGAAAACGGAGCAGAGAAACTGAAGAGCTTGTCTGAGGAGCTCTGGAATAACATTAGGTATATTTATTAATGTTAAAGGTTCTTCAGACCCCCAACTGCCAAAATTATTAAAAACCTCCTTGAATGAGGGCGCAAGAAAAAATGCAACCCCAGGTTGATCTGATGGGTAGATAGTAGGACAAAAAAAGAACAAGGAAGCCATTAAAGCTGAACTCTAATGCCAAGGTGTGCAACATACTGTATTACATTCTGACTATGGAAGATCAAGGATGGATCCACTACTAGCAGAAACACACAAACAGAAACACACAGATTGGAATGCATTGTTGAGAAGCCCCAAAGTTTCTCTGAGAATTTATTGAAGAGACAAAGCTGGAGCTCTTTGGTTCCTCACATCAGTTGTGTCTTCAAAGGGGACCAAATGTAGGATATATAATTTTTTGTGGTTTATCTGTGGGCTATCCAGACCATTTTCAGTCAATTTTATACACAAAATAATGCTTAGATAATAAAATATCCCCTTTCTAATTCTGCCAAATTTCACTTCCGTTCTAAACGACCGGTTTATGAATAATGAGGTCTGAAAGCCACGCCCTACAAAGACCTATTTACATTAACTACGCCCTCTGTAACAGCCAGTATCTCTAATATGTTGTTATTTTAAAATTAGCTCTTTTTTATTACTCATTTGACTTACTGTTAGTGCTAGTAGCTTAAGATAACTTACCAAAAGCCCTCTGCGCGCGCCGCCATTTGCAGCTCCTTTTTTTAGCATTAGCCCACCTTCGAGGCTAATGATAGCTTTTCCTCCTCCGAGCGGGCGGTGTTAGCTCCGCTCGTTGCATGCGGCGCTGTTGGGAGCTATCGCTGCTTCAGTCCACACACAAAGTTCACAGAATGTCTCCAGTTAATTTATCCGCATGAGGCAACCTTTGACCGGACCCCCGGACCTCAAAAGTCAGTAGCTCCCAGCAACTCCCGCACGCAGACGGCGGTCTGCAAAACAAAAGGCTTAAAAAAAAAAAAGGGATGCCGCGGCCGGGACGCGAACCCGTGTCCTTCGGATGACGAGTCCGGTTCACTACCTCTGGGCCAACCGGGCAGTTATGCAAAAAGCAGTCTTTCATCGTATAAGAAATAATCACAACCACCTACATTTAGAACGCTGAAGTTTTGATTAGATTTTGATGAAGTGAAAGGTATTCTTAAAATAAATAAGTTGCTAATCTGAAAATATATCGATCAGTGGTGCTTGATGGTACAGACTGTCGCCCCACGAGAGAGTGTGTGTGTGCACAGTTTTCTGCCGGCTGCGCGTTGGGAGCGATATTACACTAAAAATTGAACTAAAACGTAAAAATAACAATTATAAAGTATTATTATGTCGATGTATATATCTAGTCTCACCCCGATTTCTCCGAAACAAAAGGCTTTAAAAAAAGGGGGAAAAAAAAAGATGCCGTTGACAGGATGCGATCTCCGCTCTCCTGCGTGGCGCTCAAGTGTCGTAACCGCTCAACCAAACTGACAGTTGTGCAAAAGTAGTCCTTCATCATATAAGAAACAAGTCCAAACCGCGAGAGTGTGTGTGCACAGTTTCAACGAGACAGAGTTCATTCAAACAAGGTAATAAAACATTCTGGTTTTACTCGAGATGTGCTGCATGGCTGGAGCAGGGCAAACCCCTAGCCCCCCGGGGGCTAAATAAATGAATAAATGACCGCCAGGTCAGCTCCTAAACCGCTAGGCAACCGTGACATCTTTTATACTCAAGTGGGTGGAGCATCACCAGGGGTTGCTAGGTGAGGGGCTGGACTCAGGCTTGAGGTGATTGGCTACGGTTTGTGACGTCACAAACCGCAGGAAGTGTGAAACGAAGCGTTTTTAATCACAGACAAATAAATCTACTTAGAGTAAATAAACCACTGGGTGCATTTTTTTGGCACAAGGACTGTTTTTTTATGAAGTAAATACCCAAAGTTGAGTAAAAAAACATTAAAAAGTGAATTTTGCATGTGTGGTCCCCTTTAAATCGTAATCTAAGCGTACATTTTCCGTGCAAAGCCTTAACAATACACAATGCCCTGAGGCCATTTTGATTCATGTGCCACCATAATTCAAGCGGACACACAAGGATTTGAAGAATTTGACGAACGTGTGTCTCTTTCACATGGACAGATAAAGCAGACGTCCTTAGCAACAATCACCGGGTTTACAGACACAACAAGGTCCAAAACAAACTGATGTCATCCTATAGAAACAAACATTACGCTCCATGTTAATGTGCAAACACACACACACATGCCTTCACTCACACATCCACTCATTTCATTAACAGTTGTGTGTAGACATCGTGCATCGCTCATCAGAAACTGGGAACAGACTGCGACAGGGTTCATTCATCACGAAGATTCACGAGTGATTCAGATTAAAGCTGATGGTTTAAATCAGTGAGTTAACGATTAAAATATGCTGCGTTTCGTTTTCTAATCCCTGACAAACGGGTCAGGTAACTGCTGCTGACAGGAACTTCTAGTAGGAAACTACTAAAAAAAGTAAAAGTCAAGGAGAGAAAAAATTAAAGAAAAGATATACGGTATATATGATTTTTAAGTCAGAAATAAGGAGGAGTGATTTAAACATAATTAAATAAAACCTAAAATGAATTACTGCGGTTATGTGTCAAAGAGACATTTGAGGAAATCTGGAGTGGCAAAGAAGTATGTTGGACTGGTAACAGGACATGTATGAGGACAGCAGGACAGTGGTGAGATGTGCTGTAGGGGTGACATAGCTTCAAGGTGGAGGTAGGAATGCATCAAGGATCAGCTCTGAGCCCCTTCTTGTTTGGACCCACTAACAGATGAGGTCAGGCAGGAATCCCCGTGGACTATTATGTTTGCAGATGACATTGTGATCTGTGGTGAGAACAGGGAACAGGTGGAAGAGAACGTGGGGAGGTGGAGGTATGCACTTGAAAGAAGAGGAATGAAAGTCAGTCGTAGTAAGACAGAGTACATGTGTGTGAATGAGAGGGAGGAGGTGGAACAGTGAGGCTACAAGGAGCAGAGGTCACAAAGGTGCAGGACTTCAAGTACTTGGGGTCCACTGTCCAGGAAAATGGGGAATGTGGTAAAGAGGTGAAGAAGAGAGTCCAGGCAGGATGGAGTGGATGGAGAAAAGTTTCAGGAGTGATTTGTGACAAAAAGGTGTCAGCAAAGGTCAAAGGAAAAGTTTACAAGACAGTGGTGAGACCAGCTATGTTGTATGGTCTGGAGACAGAGACATGGACAAAAAGACAGGAGAAAGAACTGGAAGTGTCATAAATGAAGATGCTGAGGTTCTCCTTAGGAGTGACAAGAATGGAGAAGATTAGGAATGAGATCACCAGAGGTACAGCACATGTTGAACAACTGGGAGATAAAGTTAGAGAGGCCAGACAGAGGTGGTTTGGACATGTCCAGAGGAGTGATAGTGGGTATATAGAAGGATGTTAGAAATGCAGCTGCCAGGAAAAATACAAAGAGAAAGGCCAAAGAGGATGTTAGGATGCAGTTGGAGAGGACATGGAGGTAGTTGGAGTGAGGACAGAGGATGCAAAGGACAGAGTGAGATGGAGGAGGATGACTCACTGTGGAGACACTGAAGAGGGAAAAGCTGAAAGAAGAAGAAGAAGTAGTGTCCAAGAGACCAAGTGGAAGGGCAGCCAGGCTCGCAACATTGGAGCAGGGTTCAAACTGTTTTACCATGGTGTGGATAGAAAGATAAATGGAGGAGGAGTGGTCCTCAAGGAGTTGGCAAAGTATATAGTAGAGGTGAAGATAATGTCTGATAGTAAAGTGATGTGTTGTCATCACTGTATGTTGATGACATAATTGTATGTTTCTACACAATGATGAAATTAGTTCTCAACATTTAACCCATCACACCTGAGATACACCCAGCTGGAGCAGAGGGCAGCTATGTATGTACCCGGGGAGCAGTTAGAGATCACGTGTCTTGTTCAAGGACGCCATGACATGTTGGCATGGCAGGGAGTTGAACCTGTTACTTTCTGGTCCCGAGTCGGCTGCCCTACCTCTACACCACCTCAGCCCCAAAGTATGTTCTGTGGATGACTCTCAGCTACTACCAAGAAATAACAGATCAGTATTTGTGTCAGGGGAACTTAGGTAAAAATCATGGATGTTTATCAGTAACTGATGTTAAATTAATGTGTGTGAGTTGGAGTGGTTTTATCCGAAGAGAGAGGAGCCTGCGCACCTGACCACTTTGAGGCCTTCTCAGAGTCTATAAGCTGGCACACCAAGGTCATCAGTGTCAATCATTTGAAATTCACCGTACTTTCCGCCCTATAAGTCGCTTCGCCCTATAAGTCGCATCGTTTATGTGTCACCGCTGAAGTGTTGCGTATGTTACGCGTCAGCGGTGACAACACGGAAATGGCCACAGGAGCGTGCAAGGTAGGACTTTAACAAGATTAAAAACAATTATTTGTTTGCTGAAAATTATAGTAAAGATGTGTCTGAGCTTAACTTTCCTTAATAAATGCACGTAATGTTCAAATCAGCTGAATTTAAATTGTTTCGCTTTGGCGGTTTTCCAAACGGTCGCGCGCTGTGAAATTAAATTATAAATAAATAGAATTTTCACTCAAACATCTCCTAAAGATAACTAGTTGTAAATGTCCATCCAGTGATTACTCTCTTTAAGTTTCATCAAAATCTGTTGTGTGGTTCTTGAACTATTTTGCTAACAAACACTGAGCTAACAGTAGTTCACACCTCCAGAGAGCAGGAGGCCGTGCTGCGACAGAGTGAGTCCGAGCAGAGGAGTCTGCTGTCGGACACATGAGCTGGGAACGGTCGGTGGACCCTAGCGGCCGAAAGTGGTACTGCTCCATTTTTTTTTGTCAGAATGAATGGAAACGGTCATATCTCAGCCAAAAATTGGTCTAAAAATATGGGAAAAATCCCTAAATATGTCGCTTCGCCCTATAAGTCGCAGGACATGAAAATTAGCTTAAAAAAACTGATTTATAGGCCGGAAAATATGGTAATTTAAAATTTCAGACTCCACCAAACCTTTAGCTCATATGTTAAAAAGGCCCAGTTTTAGCCATTTCCGTTTTAACGATGGTTGGTTGTGGCGGCCATCTTTGATCATAATGGCTCCAAAAGGTTTATCATTTCTACACATGGCTCCATTAAAATCTGTTCAGTTTTTCATGATATTTTGCTAATACTGTATTAAATTATTCTTCAGGTTGTGTAGGAGATTTTCTCTTGTTACGATTTCTCTGACCGTTTATTTTCGTTCCGTTAATCACCAAAGTCGGCAGCGGTTCAGTTTCCTCTCGTCGGCGGTCGGATCAAATCATCTTCCGTTTTCAGGCGGACACATTTCTGGACTCTGATGTCGGTAATGTTGACGTATTGGGTTCTGTGATTTAACCCGATTCGAGCCCGCATGGCTCCCTCAGGTGTAATGAGCGACTAATACCTGGAATCTGACACACATCTGTAACTTTCAGCCGCTTTGCTTTGACAGCTCGGAGCTCAGGAGCTGAGCTCAGGGGGGGAGGTGGAAATACCTCCGCCGCACAAACCCAGCACTCTGAACACCAGTTCCACTCAACGGTTCTGGTTCTGACCGGAAGCGCGACTTCGGGCTTCTTGTTTAGTCATCACTGCACAATTAATACACAAACTTTTGGAGTGCAACGTCAAAAAGTTACCAAAGTGAGAGTGATTTGTCAGGTGATGGACCTTTTTGTCCACTTCCACGGAGTGACGAGGGGGAACGTGAAACAACGTTTGTCTTTTGAGCATGACACCATGAAAAATAAGTCAGGTATTCAATTCAATTTATTTATATAGAACCAAATCACAGCAAAGTTGTCTCAGGGCACTTAACAGGAACATTCATAGAAAAGCCAGGAAGGACGGTACCGACGTCCATTTTGGTGTGTGGCTGCATGTAGGTGTGAGAAAGATTCCTTTTAAAAATTAAGTTGACACATCAAAATCCAATATGACCAGCACATACTGTATATACAGACCCTTTCCAAAAAATTAGAACATCAGGGTCTGAGATGGTGTAGAGGCAGGGCGGCTGGCTCAGGACCGGAAAGTCCCAGGTTCGATCCCCGGTCACTGCATACCTCGTTGTGTCCCTGGGCAAGACACTTAACCCCGAGTTGCTCCTGGTAGGACTGGCTGGTGCCTTGCATGGCAATCTACCGCTACCGGTGTATGAATGTGTGTATGAATGGGTGGATGGCTGGTGCTGTAAAGCGTTTTGGGGCCCCTCATAGGGGGCTGGAAAGTGCTATATAAGTAAGCTCCATTTACCATTTACCAACATCATGGAAAAGTTGTTTAACGTCCATAGTTCCATTCAAAAAGTTAATCTTTAATACTTTGTAGATGATAGATTCAGGGCCCACTGTTTAAACAATTTCAAGTATTTATTGGTTCATTTTTACATAATTTGGGCTTCCAGCTCGAAAACAGGATTTAAAAAAAACAAAAATTTTTTTTTTTTTTTTCATTTATCCTTTATTTATCCAGGTTAGTCTCATTGAGCCACGAGAACTCGATTTTCAAAAGAGACCTGTTTTTAAGGAGCAGATGGTGGGGGTTAAGGGCCTTGCTCAGGGGCCCAGAGTGGGCGAATGAGGGTGGAGGCAGGTGTGGGTGTTTCACCTTTTCCACCCACATTTTGATGTTGTCGGTACCGGGGCTTGAACTGGCGATCTTCCGATCACAGGCCCACCGTCTCTAACCTCTGCGCCACCACTCCCCCTATTTGAATACTGTTAAGACATCAGCCCACACTACTTTTCCCACACTACTTTTTCATTCATTCATTCAACCTTTATTTAGTCAGGTAAATCTTTTGAACCTCATGGGCTCATTTACGAAAGCGACCTGCTATGAACCTCATGGGCTACTTCTCAGTTTTTGCAAAAAAAAAAAAAAGAAAGAAATTAGGATCACAACAAATCAATCAAAATATGATACTTTCAAAACGATATGTCGATCTTCAATACTTGGTTGGGAATCCCTTTGCCTTAATCACTGCGTCGATGAGACGTGGCCTTGCCCGGGAGTTATGGAAACCCAGATCTCCTTGATGCTGTCAGCTCTTCTTTGTTGTTGGGTCTGGTGCTCCTCATTTTCCTCTTGAGAATACCTCATAGATTCTCAATGAGGTTATGGTCCGGAGAGTTGTCTGGCCAGTCAAGCACTGTGGCATGGACATCAAACCAGGTTTTGGAGCTTCTGGCGGCATGGGCAGGGGCCAGGTCCTGCTGGAAGATGAAATCTGCATCTCCATACAGGTCTTCAACACACACACAAACACACACACACCAGTCTTTCCCCTACCATTATACAAGCATGGCGCCCTGCCCTGTCAACAGAACCGAGCACCATGCCTACCGAAATTGCGCCCCCCCCACACCAATGAAGTTACCAAACAGGTCACATTGGACCAATGAAACTTCATTTGATTGGTCTACTGGGGAGGGGAGAAGCTTCTTTTTTCCCCTCCCTGTTCTCCCCTCCCTGTTGTGCCCTGTGGCACCAGATAAAAAGCTAGAGGGGCACCCCCTCCTTGTTTCATT
>JBBPBX010018910.1:0-13520 GCA_038048925.1 Garcialebias charrua
CAGGGGAGAGTCGACGTCCTCCATCTGCAAAGCTCTGAACCTGGTGAGTACAGTACCACCGTTAGCACGACTCGTAATGGCGGATCGTGAGCGCTTGTTAGCGAGTGTTTTACAGTACACGTGGCTGCGCAGATGAACAATGGCGGATCGTGAGCGCTTGTTAGCGAGTGTTTTACTGTACACGTGGCTGCGCAGATGAACAATGGCGGATCGTGAGCGCTTGTTAGCGAGTGTTTTACTGTACACGTGGCTGCGCAGATGAACAATGGCGGATCGTGAGCGCTTGTTAGCGAGTGTTTTACTGTACACGTGGCTGCGCAGATGAACAATGGCGGATCGTGAGCGCTTGTTAGCGAGTGTTTTACTGTACACGTGGCTGCGCAGATGAACAATGGCGGATCGTGAGCGCTTGTTAGCGAGTGTTTTACTGTACACGTGGCTGCGCAGATGAACAATGGCGGATGTGAGCGCTTGTTAGCGAGTGTTTTACTGTACACGTGGCTGCGCAGATGAAGACACGTAATGGCGTCTGTTAGTTAATGACATTTTATTTTTTATTTTAGGTCAGTTCAACAGTCAGCACCATAAAGGCTGACCGCGAGCGCATTTTAGCTACCGTGAGAGGAGCAGCCCCCATGAGGTCCACGATGATAACGAAGCAACGCACGGGTGTTATCACAGAGATTGAGCGTCTGATGGGTAAGAAATTTTATTTTTTTATTAACAGTACGTACAGTACACTGTACAGTACTGTACTGTATTGCGTCTTTTAGATAGTAAATTATTTAAGAAATACAGTACCTGGACAGTACATTATTTTTGATACTGTATGCACTGTACAGTTTCATTAATTTTTTTTTTACCTGAGATGTTTGTTTACAGGTGTGCTTTGTTTACCTGGGATGTTTGTTTACAGGTGTGCTTTGTTTACCTGAGATGTTTGTTTACAGGTGTGCTTTGTTTACCTGGGATGTTTGTTTACAGGTGTGCTTTGTTTACCTGGGATGTTTGTTTACAGGTGTGCTTTGTTTACCTGGGATGTTTGTTTACAGGTGTGCTTTGTTTACCTGGGATGTTTGTTTACAGGTGTGCTTTGTTTACCTGGGATGTTTGTTTACAGGTGTGCTTTGTTTACCTGGGATGTTTGTTTACAGGTGTGCTTTGTTTACCTGGGATGTTTGTTTACAGGTGTGCTTTGTTTACCTGGGATGTTTGTTTACAGGTGTGCTTTGTTTACCTGGGATGTTTGTTTACAGGTGTGCTTTGTTTACCTGGGATGTTTGTTTACAGGTGTGCTTTGTTTACCTGGGATGTTTGTTTACAGGTGTGCTTTGTTTACCTGGGATGTTTGTTTACAGGTGTGCTTTGTTTACCTGGGATGTTTGTTTACAGGTGTGCTTTGTTTACCTGGGATGTTTGTTTACAGGTGTGCTTTGTTTACCTGGGATGTTTGTTTACAGGTGTGCTTTGTTTACCTGAGATGTTTAACACACGGTCACAAGACTTTTATTAATAATAATTTTTAATTTTTAATTCAGTTCATGTTTTAACACACCTGTCTTTTCATGAACAACTTCTAGTCCTTTGGATAGAGGACTGCAACCAGAGGCATATTCCACTGAATCTGATGATGATGCAGGAGAAAGCCCTCAAAATTTACGAGGATATCAAAGCAGAGATGGGGGAGGGCGTGGAGGTGCCCGACTTCCATGCGTCACGGGGGTGGTTTAATCGGTTCCGACAAAGGGCTAATTTGCACAGCATAAAAATCCAAGGTAAGTGAAACATTTCAGCTGTGCTTTAATGTTTAACACGTGTAACATGTGGTTAATCTTGTCCTGTGTGTGTTTTTTTTCACCAGGAGAGGCAGCAGGTGGTGATGCGGCGGCAGCAGCCGCATTCCCAGAAAAACTGGCAGCCATTATAAGGGAGGGGGGATACACACCGCAGCAGGTGTTCAATGTTGATGAGACTGGTCTATTTTGGAAGAGGTTGCCCGACCGCACCTACATCAGCAGGGATGAAAGAACAGCAGCGGGCCACAAAGTGGGGAAAGACAGGATCACGTTGCTTTTCGGAGCGAATGCTGCTGGTGACTGCAAGTTAAAGCCGCTGTTGGTAAACCATTATGAGAACCCCAGGGCCTTACAACGTATGAATAAGAACGAACTGCCGGTGTATTGGGCATTCAACCGTAAGGCCTGGGTTACCCAAGAGGTGTTCTCAAAATGGTTTACCAAACATTTCGTCAAGGACGTACAGTGCTACTGCAAACGACAGCGCATTCGCTTTAACATCCTGTTGTTGTTGGACAATGCACCGGGTCACCCCGCAAATCTGACTGACCTCAACCAAAATGTGAGGGTGGTGTACCTGCCACCCAATACCACCAGTCTCATCCAGCCAATGGACCAGGGGGTGATATCGACCTTCAAGGCCTACTACCTTCAGAGGGTCATCCGCAGTGCTTTGTTGGAAACAGACGACTCTCCAGAGTTCACGTTAAAGGACTTCTGGAAGAAGTACAACCTGCGCCATGCTCTCACTCACATTGATGAGTCCTGGCTTCAGGTGAGGGAGAGCACACTTAACGGTGTGTGGAAAAAGCTCTGTCCACAGTTTTTTGATCCCTCACTTGAGCCCGTGGACTCAATCAGCAGTGTGATTGAGAGTGTGGTGGAGATGAGTAGGAGGCTGGAATTGGAGATTGACACTGAAGATGTTCGGGAGTTGCTGGCTGAAGAAGGCGAGGAGCTTACGACTGCGGACCTGCAGCAGCTGGATAGGCCGTCGGTAGAGGAGGAGGGGCAGCAAGAAGAAAGGCCAACCGCTCCGGCCAAGGTCTTCACGAGGCAGGTCTTGGCCAAGATCTTTAAGGAGCAGCAGCACGTCTTGGACCAGTTGGAGGCACTGGACGAGGATGGGGAGAGGTTCGCCAGGGCCTCCCGAGCTGTCCGTGACGGTCTGGCTTGTTACCGGCAGATCCTAGAGGAAAAAAAACAGGAGGCCGCGCAGAGCAGCATGCTGCAGTTTGTAACAAGGGGCACTGCAGCCACGGCCACTGCAGCCACGGCCACTGCAGCCACGGCCACTGCAGCCACGGCCACTGCAGCCACGGCCACTGCAGCCACGGCCACTGCAGCCACGGCCACTGCAGCCACGGCCACTGCAGCCACGGCCACTGCAGCCACGGCCACTGCAGCGACTCTAGGATCTGCTGGAGCAGCAGAAGCAGCAGAGGAAATGCCATCCACCTCTGCTGCTGCACAGCCATCCACCTCTGCTGCTGCAAGCCAGCCGTCATTGGACATCTCCATCTCCAGCTCCAGCTCCAGCTCCAGCTCCAGATCCAGCTCCAGATCCAGCTCACCCTCTCCCCAGTAAACATCCCTCCGTCCTTCCCCTGCACCTGTCCCCAAAGGTAAAGAAATGTTGCATTTATATTTTGATTTTCTGTTTTATTTTATGTTACTTCATCTGTTAACCCACCTGTCTCTGTTCATGTCCACAGACGTCTGCTGCTCCTGCTCCTCCTCCTCCTCTCCACTCCAGTCATTCAGCCAGCCAGCCTCTGCACCCCTCCACAAAGGTAATGAAAACTTGCTTTTACTTTTTGATTTTGTGTTTTGTTTTTATGTTACTTAATCTGTTAACCCACCTGTCTGTGTTCATGTCCACAGACGTCTCCTCCTCTCCAGCCAGCCTCTGCAACACCTACCTTCACTGACCTCCTGCTCATCTCCCACTAACCTGCACAGCTTCATCATCCAGGTACAGTACAGTACCGTACAGTACTACATAATGAAATGTGAATTTAATTTTGCTTTTCTGTTTAGTTTCATGCTACATTTCATCATCCACCTGTGTCTTGTCATGTCCACAGCATCCCTCCAAAGCATTGTGGAAAGGCCGCCCCCTGGTCCAAACATCAGCACACAAACATCACAGTAAGGACAAGTTGTTTTTGGATGTGTTTAATTTATCTGTAAGCACAACACCTTGCTGTACAGTACAGTACATAATGTTAACTTACAAATTTCTGTTTTCCAACAGTGACACCTGCTGCGTTCCCTCCTCTCCTGGGTGTACTGGCATCACACTGACTGAGGGATTAACCCTCCTGGGTGTACTGGCATCACACTGACTGAGGGATTAACCCTCCTGGGTGGTAGCCGTGTTTCCATCAAGGTTTCTAGCTGCGCATTTTGAAGTATCGCAGCAGAAAAGCTTAATGGAAACGGCAAAATCCGTATTTACTTTCTCAAGTTCGCCAAAAAGTTTATACGCTCGCTTGAGGTGGTTTTTGGGATGTTCGAAAATGAGCAGATGCGCACAGCGACAGATGGAAACACATTTGCCGACTCGTGCTGCCGAAGCGAACATTCACGTCACGTGACTGATCAGCTGTTTCCGCTCCGGACAACATGTAACATCGCTAAAACTAGTTTGTATGACAGAATAAATACAACTCGACCGATAGCAACACGTACCTGAAATATTCTCTCCATTTTGACGAGATGTGTGGCCAGGTTCTGTTTTCAACTGCTACTTCCTGTTTACTGTAGACATGCGCTGGACATGCGCAGTGCTGACGTCTGACGTAATGACGCTGACGTCTGACGTAATGACGCTGTGCGTGGCTTGGTAGATGCGCTTCAAGCCAGCAGATGGAAACACTTCTGCTTCGCATTAATTTGTATTTACATATTTGCGAGATTTCAAAAATTAGCTCAAAAATCGAAATGAAAATGGATGGAAACACAGCTACTGACTGAGGGATTAACCCTCCTGGGTGTACTGGCATCACACTGACTGAGGGATTAACCCTCCTGGGTGTACTGGCATCACACTGACTGAGGGATTAACCCTCCTGGGTGTACTGGCATCACACTGACTGAGGGATTAACCCTCCTGGGTGCAATGAAATCACACTGACTGAGGGGATGCTCCATGCCTCCTCCATGCCTCCTCCATGCCTCCTCCATGCCTCCTCCACCTGGACGCCTGTCTGACCACAGTCTGAACACCCGTGCGCTGCCTCCTCTCCTCCACATGAACGTGAGGCCTTTTCACAACTTGTGTGTGTGTGTGTGGGGGGTGTCATCTCTCTGTGTGTAATGTTCACTTCAACATGTGTGTTGTTTGTGTTCACAGACAGACCAGCTCTCCTGCCTCCAGTGGCATCGCTGACCCATGTCAGACACCTGGACTCCTGTCTGACCAGTCTGAACACCCGTGCGCTGCCTCCTCTCCTCCACATGAACGTGAGGCCTTTTCACAACTTGTGCATGTGTGTGTGTGTGGGGGGTGTCATCTCTCTGTGTGTAATGTTCACTTCAACATGTGTGTTGTTTGTGTTCACAGACAGACCAGCTCTCCTGCCTCCAGTGGCATCACTGACCCATGTCAGACACCTGGACGCCTGCATACCTTCTGCATCCTCGCATCAGGACCAAACACTTGAACTGAACTCACATCCCTCTGAATGATGCTGCTTGTTCCTGCATCATCCTGCATCCTCCAGCATCCTCCATCACATCAGGACCAAACACTTGAACTGAACTCACATCTTACGTCGGCTTCTCTGAACTCACATGTTCACATTGATGGTTGCACTGCTGCATAAGCAGTCCCATCTGATCCAGGTTTGAACAGCAACTTTTGACAACCAAAGAGACTACCTTCACTTCAATCAAAGTAAGGGAACTTTCTTTTTTTATGCTGTTTCTGTGCTGGCTGGTTCTACCTTTCTAAAGTTCATGGAGTGGACACTACAGTATGGCACTGTTGTTTTTTTAAACATGATGCTTGCTACAGTACATCTTTCTGGAGGATGTCACTTGTTTCTGATGTTTGTTTGCAACATGATGCTGATGGATGTCATGTGTTCATGATGGGTGTGACTTGATTCTGATGGATTTGGCTTGTTCATGGTGGGTGTGAGTTGTTCCAGATGCATTTCACTGGTTTCTGATGGATGTGACACATGGTGTCACATGATGTCATATGGGTGTGACTTGGTTACAGTATTCAATGAAAGTACTGTACAGTACAGTACTATACAGTACTGTACAGTACAGTACTGTACTGTACAGTACAGTACTGTACTGTACAGTACTGTATGTACAGTACAGTAGTGCTGGGCAGAAAAGCACGTTTGTACAGTAAAAACTGTACAGGTATGTGTTTATAGATGAATGTGTGGTGTAATGTGCTAGCTAACTGGTTGTAAATAAAGTGTTGTGCATGTTTAAGGATCAGTATGTACGCTTCTTCAGTGTCATGTTGATAAACGGGTGCTTGGCGTCTCGTTAGCGCCCTTTTTCCGTTTTACGAGCGAGGTTCCGGTTTAACGAGAGCCACGTGGGTTTGTTCCAATTTTGCGAGCGATGTTCCGGTTTTACGAGAGCCACGTGGTTTGTTCCAATTTGCGAGCGATGTTCCGGTTTTACGAGAGCCACGTGTTTTGTGGCAACTTGCGAGCGATGTTCCGGCTTTACGAGAGCCACGTGTTTTGTTCCGATTTGCGAGCGAGGTTCCGGTTTAACGAGAGCCGCGTGCGGCCGTTCCAAGTTACGAATTTTCGCTTTACGAGCGCCTCGTTGTAACGGAACTCGCTCGTAAATCGGGGACTACCTGTATATATATATATATATATATATATATATATATTTTATATATATACTTTTTATATCTTTTTATACTACTATGCAAAAACTCAGGACAGTATTACACTTTTATTATTTCATTTTATGCTTATGTTCATTAAATGTTTAGTGTTTTAGTGTTGGTGTAAATTTTCATACTTTTATACTACTATGCAAAAACTCAGGACAGTGTTACACTTTTACTATTTTATGCTTATGTTTATTAAATGTTTCAGTGTTTTAGTGTTTAAATGGTTACTGTTGCACCGAGGGACTGAGAGAAACGCAATTTCAATCCTGTGTATGTCCTGTACATATTGCAGTTCTGACAATAAGTTGACTTTGACTTTGATTAACAGGAGTCAACATGAGAAGTTCAAAGGCACCTGTGGCAGTAAAGGTCAAGTGTGATTATCAGTGTTATTTTCCGGTGTTTGACTGCTGGTATGAGGTGCGTGTGATGAGATGACTTGTTCTGGATGCCTTTTGAAAAGGAACACTT
Source organism: Garcialebias charrua (assembly GCA_038048925.1). Classification (NCBI taxonomy): domain Eukaryota; kingdom Metazoa; phylum Chordata; class Actinopteri; order Cyprinodontiformes; family Rivulidae; genus Garcialebias; species Garcialebias charrua. The sequence continues at coordinate 7,150 of JBBPBX010018910.1, forward strand.
GCCTCTGGCAACTCTTCAAAAAAAAATGTACTGTGTTTTTATGTTTAATAGTACTTTCAAGAGTTTGAACATTTAACACGTTGACTGACATGATGTCTGGTGAGTCTGACATGTACGGTAGCTCCTGGGTTTGTTGGTTTTACTGTAAATAGCTGCAACATCTGAATTCAAAACTTTGTGTAGAATAAAGCAATGACTTTTATTCCTTCAAACATTGACAGCAGCAATTTTTGCTTCATAAAGATCATTGATAATGCGCTTCTTTGTGGTAAACACACACACGCACATAAGTTTGCGTATCTATCCTTATTAAGACATTATGTTGACTTCCACCCAAAACATGATTTTTCACTGTATTAGTGTGGGGTTTTGGTTCCTACAGTTCTAACAAGTTACGTGATTATACCAGAAAAGGTCCTGAAATGTTTCTGACCCACAAACTGACAAACTTTAGTTTTCATGGAGGTGCTCGTATTCACTAACTGTCACATAAACATTACATTTACTTAACAGAACCTCGCTGCTGCTAATCAACTTCATTACCGTATTTTCTGGACTATAAGTCACTTCAGAGTATAGGTCACATCAGTCAAAAAAAATGTCTCATGAAGAGGAAAAAACAGTATACAGTATAAGTCGCTTCTACGCCTGTCACGATAATAAATTTGGCTTGGTGATTAATCGTCTCAAAAATTATTGCGATAAACGAAATCGGTTCTCAAAATGACAGACGCTCTGTGTGGTTTGAGGTCTTTAGCATAGCATTTTTCACACAAAGCTTTTAATAAAAAATCAGTAAACAAGTTCTCAGCTTCTTTTTGAAGAGAAAAACAACTTTTTACTGAAGGAATGGGTTTCAACTGTGAATTTTGGAGCTTCAACAAGACGGAGGTTTTGTCACGAGATCAGCCTGTTTGCTTAGCTTCTCAGCTCAGCTGCTTTTACAGATTAAAAAACGAGATTTTGGACTGTTAAAACTTATTTTAAAGAAAAAATAGAAAGGGAGGGGTCAGTGAAGAGCACCGGAGTTGAGCTTTTTGTCATCCAGTGTCTTCAGTAGAAAGAGAGAGATGAAGGAACGATAAAGCTGATAAATGAAAATGAAGTCGAAATTTTTCATTTATCATGCGATAACAGAGACTAGTCACATTTATTTAGACATGTATTTCACAAAGAGTAAGAGCAGACATTTAATTTGAAATAAAAATAACACACCGAACATACCTTGGATCCTGAACAGACTTAATTAATAGAACGAGCCAAACGAGTCCGACAAGGAATACCAGTAAATTCACCAGTCTCATTCCACGTCACTGAATTAATTGAATTCTTCATCCTCAGTGTCACTTCTGAACAACTCCGCATTTTGGGGGCATTTTACTTGTGTCAGGTTTTTCTCAGTTGTCTCTAAGTGAATGTTTGGGGGGGGGGCTTCAGTGGTAGAGGAACAACAACATATAGGGCAGCACATGGGCAGCACAGTGGCACAACTGGTAGAGCTGCTGCCTCTCAGCTAGCAGGTCCCTGGTTCAAATCCCGGTCCGAGGGCCTTTCTGGGTGGAGTTTGCATGTTCTCTCTGTGCATGCGTGGGTTTTCTCCAGGTGCTCCGGTTTCCTCCCACAGTCCAAAAACATGCATGTTAGACTGATTGGTAACTCTAAATTGACCCTGGGTGTGAATGAAACAGGTCCCTCTTGTGAATGAGTCCCCGTGGCTCAACGAGGCTAGCCTGTATAAATAAAGGTTGAATGAATTGAATGAATGAAAAAATATAGTGGAACAACATATAGTTGTCAAAAGCCTAGAAGGCCCTCTCATGGTTTTGAACATTTAACGTGTAGTCAAAAATTGCGACACGATGAGGGAAAAAAAACTAAATGAGTCGCAGGACTGGCCGAACTATGAAAAAAGTGTGACTTGTAGTCCAGAAAATACGGTACTTTGAAAGGAGTTCAGATGTACCTGGTCATATTTTTTTCTTTTGTTTATTTGTTTTGCCTTGACTTCTGTTCATTGAATATTAACACAGACTCTTTTCTAATATTTTATCCATCTGCGACTGAATTTATCCAACTAAGTAGTACATCAAAAATCATGGAACTCAAAGAGGGTGTACTTCTACTATGAAAACAAATGATGAAATCATTTTAAATGTGGACAATATTACCTTGTGTATGGGCTCTTGCATTAAACCAGAGTAGCGCAGGTTAAACTTGATTTCCTTCCAAACTTCTCCAGAACCCGGGAAGGAAAAACCCACTTTTACCAGAGCTGCAGCAAAGAAAGGAAGAAAAGAAAAATGACTCAGGCACAAAACAAACACTCAGAAGCATTGAGCTCTTGTTTTCAGTAGTCAGAAGGAAGAAACAACTCATGCCTTCGTTTTTGTCTTCCTCCCCTGACCCTTCAGGAACACCTTCTGTAAGGAACATGCACAGTGGCACAGTGGTCAATAATTACTTGAAAAGATGACAAAATAAAACCCTGACAGGTCAATGAAAGCATGTACCCTGCAGAGTGATGTGGACCTGCAGACATGGGTCATACACGTCGGTGACATCAGCGAGGAAGAGGCCGGCAGTGAGCTGCACCTGCGTGATGCTGACGGCGCCGTACGGATCCTGCAGCTTCTGACTGAACTGAACGTCTGAGAGAACAAAGAGTGTCTGCTTTAGACAAACTGCAGACATGCAGAGTGCTTTTGTGTGACGGACGCACACGCACAACACTGATCATGTTACCTGAGCTCACACTGCAGTTTGTTAAACCCTGGAAGGAAAAACAAACCACAATGAGCATTAAATACCAGTAAAACAAACACAATGAGCATTAAATACCAGTAAAACAAACACAATGCTCACAAGAAGTTTCAAGAAGAGAGAACAAGAGAGAGTTGTGTCTGAGGAGAGCTTCATGTTGTGTCTTTGTTTGTGGTTTGTTTTATGATTTCTTTTAAACTGATGACACCCAGGGGGGATGTTGAAATGTGGCGTTAAGGGCCACTGTCAAAGGGGCGTTGAGGTGATGTGGTGTTTCCCACCTGAATAGAATGGAATTTCACCATGGGAGGGTTTTCCACCACACGCTTAAAGCATAAACTTGCAAAGGAGTTATTGATGAAGTGATAAACAACTATGCATGGGGGGAATATGTCGGGGGATTTATGTCAAGGTCATGGATGTTATCACATACTAATGTTCAATTAATGTAGAACCATGTGTGTGAGTTAGAGTTGTTTTGTGTGGACAGAGAGGAGCCTGCAGCAGGAGCACAGATATAGCAAGCTAGGGGGCCCAAAAATAGACCAGTTTACAACGCTCCTTATGCAAAAACTGCGGGATTACGCTGTAAAATACAGCGTACATTGTAAACTGGTCTATTTTTGGGCACCCTAGCTTGCCATACACAGAGCCTGCAGGAGCGCGGAGCCTGCGCACCTGACAAACTCTAAGTTGTAAAGCAGAAAAGGTTGTCGACCTCGCCTCTATCTGATAACCCTTATAGGGGCCGAGATGGTGTAGAGGCAGGGCAGCCGGCTCAGGACCAGAAGGTTTCGGGTTTGATCCCCGGTCACGGCATACCTCGTTGTGTCCCTGGGCAAGACACTTAACCCCGAGTTGCTCCCGGTAGGACAGGCAGCGCCTCGCAATGCAGTCTACCACTACCGATGTATGAATGTGTGTATGAATGGGTGGATGGTTGGTATTGTAAAGCGTTTTGGGGGCCCTCAAAGGGGGCTGGAAAGCTCTATATAAGTAAGCTCCATTTACCATTTATAAATAAACACTTCTTTATATTGTCTGGGGCAGACTTTGCAACCGGAGCTTCGAAGTAACATCTGCTGAAGCCTGTTTTCAATTTTGCCCCCTTGCAAGTAAAAGACTGGGTAGAAAAATATTCTCGTATCTTCAGTGTGACTTATTTGATTAAAGAGAAGAAAGAGTAATTAATTGATCCAGGAGAAATGTGAAGAACCCACACCTGCCTCCACCCTCATTTGCCCCACTCTGGGCCCTTGAGCAGGGTCCTTGACCCCCACCTGCTCCCTCTGGCACCACAGATGCTCCCGGCTCCACACCGAGGGCTGTGGTAGCTCAGTGGTCTGTGGTTGCATCAGGAAGAGCAGTCAGCGTAAAAACAATTGCCAAGTGTTTGTGCAGTTAGTTCACTGTTGACCTCTGAGGAAGGGAGCAGCCAAAAGTGTGTTCTCTCTGTGCATGTGTGGGTTTTCTCCAGGTACTCCAGTTTCCTCCCACAGACCAAAAACATGCATGTTAGGCTGATTGGTAACTCTAAATTGTCTCTAGGTGTGAGTGAGTGAGTGAGTGAGTGAGTGAGTGAGTGAGTGAGTGAGTGAGTGAGTGAGTGAGTGAGTGAGTGAGTGAGTGAGTGAGAGAGTGAATGGCTGTTTGTCAGAGTCAGAGAGTCTTTATTGTCATTTGCACCGCATGTGGTACATGTGATGAAAACGAGATTATGTACACAGGGTCCCAGTTACATCCAACAACAAATGCAAGAGAAAAACAGTAATAACATCTAGAATTAACTAAGAGAAACATCAACTAGTAATACACTAAGCCCTAATGTAGTGGAAAAACATCATTATAAACAGCAGCACGAACATGAGTCTGTATGAGCAGATGGTCACAGATGAACACAGCAACAAGAAAACAGATCAGCATCAGCATGATGTGATATTTTGCAGTGTTTATTCTTATTATTTATTTATTCATGAGTCTAACAGCCTCAGGGTAGAAGCTGTTCCTCAGTCTAGTGGTTCTACATTTGATGCTCCTCAACCTCCGTCCTGAGGGGAGTGGGGCAAAGAGTGAGTGTGCTGGGTGAGTGAGGTCTTTCATGATGCAGGTGGCTCTTTTCCTGCATCTGGAGGTGTAAATGTCTGTGATGGTGGGGAGACTGACTCCAACAGACTTCTGTGCAGCCTTCACCACTCTCTGTAGAGCTTTCCTCTCTGCAACTGTGCAGCCTCCATGCCACACGTTGATGCTGGAGCACAGGATGCTCTCCACTGCACTTGTCTCGTCTGTCTCTGTCCATGTGATGGACTGGAGACCAGTCCAGGGTGTCCCCCATTTCTCGTGCAGTGAAAGCTGGATATGAGCACCTGTGACCCCTGCGACCCAAAAAAGGAAGAACTGGGTAATGATAATGGATGGATGTGATGTACAGTATGTGATGTATGTGATGTATGTATCCAGAAATCCAGCCATCACATTACATACATTACATACATTACATACATACATACATACATACATACATTACATACATACATACATACATACATACATACATACATACATACATACATACATACATACATACATACATACATACATACATACATACATACATACATACATACATATGTAAATATATATTATACTTATAATAATAATAATAATAATAATAATAATAATAATAATAATAATAATAATAATCATTTTATTTAAAAGCGCCTTTCAGGACACCCAAGGACACTTAACAAACCAATACAGTTCAAACATTATCAGTGACAAATTGAAATATAAAATACATAAAGATTATAAAATGCAAAATAATAAAAATACATTTAGTAAAGTTAATGATAAGCTAGTCTAAAGAGATGTGTTTTCAGGGCAGTCTTGAACAGAGAAAGGGAGGTGGTGTTTCGAAGGTCTGGCGGTAGAGCGTTCCAGAGGTGAGGGGCAGAGCAGGTGAAGGCCCTGCTCCCCATGGTGGAGAGGCGGGCAGAGGGTACATGGAGATGTAGTGAAGAGGAGGATCTGAGAGAGCGTGATGGGATGGAGATTTGTAGGAGGTCAGATAGATAAGGAGGGGCAAGGTTGTGGATAGATTTGAACGTGAGGAGTAGAATTTTGAAGATGATGCGTGATTTAACCGGGAGCCAGTGGAGCTGCTGCAGGACAGGAGTGATGTGGTTATAGTAGGAGGTTTGAGTGATGACACGGGCAGCTGAGTTCTGGACCATCTGTAACTTGTGGAGAGATTTGTTGGGGAGGCCGTAGAGAAGGGAGTTGCAGTAATCAATACGGGAAGTCACAAGACTGTGCACCAGGATGGCTGTGGAGCGGGGTGTGAGAGAAGGACGGAGACGGTTAATATTACGGAGGTGGAAATAGGCAGACCGAGTAATATTGTTGATGTGTGAAGTGAAGGAGAGAGTGGTGTCGAGGATGACACCGAGGCTCTTGACCTGAGGGGAGGGGGATAGCAGAGAGTTGTTAAGGGGGACGAGAAGATGTTCTGATTTTGAAATAGAGTTTTTGGTACCAACAAGAATGATTTCTGTTTTGTTACTGTTTAGTTGAAGGAAATTGTTAGAAAACCAGTGATTTAGCTCATTGAG
>JBBPBX010018910.1:13761-45056 GCA_038048925.1 Garcialebias charrua
TATATATATTATATATATATATATTATATATATATATTATATATATATATTATATATATGTATACAGTATAATAGATTAACAGAGAAACAGATTCTTAAACCCTATACAGTACTTTCTCTTTCACACACACAACAAAAGAAAAATAAAGAAAAACACAAATGATCCATACGAGATGTTTCCATTTTATACAGGTTTACATGAAACCTTTAGCTTTGTTCATCTTTACAGTTTCCTCGCCGTTCCAGAAAAGACGAGGTACATTTAAAGTGCTCCACGACCAATGGTTTGTGAAACATCATATCATGAAACGTGACTTCCACACAAAGTCAAAACTATACTTTTAAAAAAGCAGCTGCACCTGTGAGAAAAATAAGCAATCAATAAACTATAATACTGTATCTCTAAGAGAGTTCACACAGGCGTTAGAGCAAACATTCAGAGATAGTTTTATTAAGGAGTGACAGTAAACTGGGTCTCAACACCAGGACGGTGAAACTGACGTGTTTTCAACTAAAACTCATGACGGTTTACAAACATTGATCATTTTATAACCATATCTCCCACAGAAACTGTAACTAATTTCTCCCTTCTAAAATAGCTTAGCTTTTTTAGATTTTTCTATACCTGGATTATTGAGCATGCATCAGGGTATAATTTCTCCCTTATTATTCCACAAATTAGAAAGTATGTGTTACAAAAAGTTAAATTGGCCTTTTTTTAAGACAAGACTGTTTTTTTGGGCTCCTTTGTTCCTCCATGACAGGAGTTATCGGTTCATACCCATGCACTTTTATCAAATCTGTTTATTTATTCTAAAAATTTTGCTAAAATATGAAAATATTTATGAAGAATGCTCATTTGTAATATATATTTATATTTAACTTTATAATAGTGTTCTTTAATTATTAATGTAATTTTTGCCCTTAAAGGTTCAGTATGTAATTTCTGGAACACGCTGGAACTTAGGAAAATTTTGAACAGAGACACGTTTCTGGTCCCTCCCCCTCAGAGCCATATATGGCTCTGTTACCCCTTTGCTCTGCTGAAATTCAAATTCAAGCTCTGTTTTTATTGGCTGATTCAAATTCAAGCTCTGTTTTTATTGGCTGATTCAAATTCAAGCTCTGTTTTTATTGGCTGGTTACAAACTCTGTTTTTATTGGCTGGTTAACGGCGGGTCACTGTGGCTTTTTAGAAATGCTTTTAGAGAAGCAAGGGGACAATAGTTTTTTTCAGAGATTACTTGTCTAAAATCAGTATGTCAGGAGGTAGTGACAGAGTGAAGAAATATGTTAAAAATATATTGTTAGAAAAGTTAGATACAGCTCCTTCAATCAGTGATTCTAAACCCTAATCATAACCAGAATTATATTATATTGTAAACAGAGACGCCTACGGTATATAGCAGGACGCTTTTTTTTCTTTTTTTTGTATGAGTAAAGTGACCAAAGCTGCAAAAGAACAAAGCGACAGAGATGATGTTTAATATGAAACCACTGCGATGTTTTAATCCAAAAAGACTTTCAGAGCAGCAACAGCATTTATCATTCAGTACGATAAGAAAACTGGACGATCCTCCCAAACACACAGACAAGATGTTACAAACATTAACGTGCTTCAGAACCTCAGTGAGAGAAGAAAGTCAGTCCAGCACCATCAGATAAGCAGAATAAGTCATGTTCAGGACAACAAAAACCTGATTCTGCAACCGCTTTGTAATGTTTCTCTAAAATGAAACAGTTCATCTGAACACACGTTCAGCATTAATTCATCATTTCTTCTAAAACAATATCCCCACAACATTATGGTGTGCCGTTTGTAAAGTTACACAGTCAAACATAACAGCAATATTTTTGTTTATTTAGCCTTTAATAAATAAAAAAGAAGTTTTTTTTCAAAGTCATATTATCACCATGTTATTCATACATTTATAAATCTCATCAAAGTCAAAGTCAACTTTATTGTCAGAACTGCAATATGTACAGGACATACACAGGATTGAAATTGCGTTTCTCTCAGTCCCTCGGTGCAACAGTAACCATTTAAACACTAAAACACTGAAACATTTAATAAACATAAGCATAAAATAGTAAAAGTGTAACACTGTCCTGAGTTTTTGCATAGTAGTATAAAAGTATGAAAATTTACACCAACACTAAAACACTAAACATTTAATGAACATAAGCATAAAATGAAATAATAAAAGTGTAATACTGTCCTGAGTTTTTGCATAGTAGTATAAAAAGTATATCTATAAAATAAACTGAAGGTTCTAGCATTGACATTTGCAAAGAGTGGCAAAGCAGCATATGAGTTAATGTACACAGTATATGTATGAGGTAGTTGATGTTGGTATAGAGGCAAAGTGGCATATGCAGTAAGGCACATAAGGCACATTGGGCATCCTTAAATAAGGCTAGTCAGAGAATACTGTATATGTATCAGCAGTAGTGTAGATATAAAAGTAGTGTAAATGTAAACAGTAGTAATAAATGTAAACAGTAGTAATAAATGTAAACAGTATTAATAAATGTAAACAGTGAATGTAAACAGTAGTATGACTATAGGCAGTAATGTAATACAAACATTAGTGCAAATATGAGAAGTAGTGCAAACTGAATGAGCACATGACCGAGAGTTTAGTGAATAACCCGTTTGATGACACAGAGTCCAGTGTTAAAATCTTTGTGTTGTGTGGTAATGTGTGAGAAAGTTTTTTGTGTTAAGGCAGTTCAAATGGGAGGGGAGGCAGAGCAGGCAGAGTGTTTAGCATCCTGACTGCCTGATGAACAGAGCTGTCTCTCAGTCTGCTGGTTCGAGCCTGGAGACTCCTCAGTCTCCTCCCTGATGGCAGCAGTCTGAAGCAGCTGTGTAGTGGGTGTGTGGGATCACCTGCCATGCAGAGGGCTTTCCGAGTGAGGCGGTTGCTGTGTAAGTCCTGCAGTGAGGGCAAGGAGGTGCCGACGATCTTCTCAGCTGCTCTCACGATGCGCTGGAGGCTCTTGCGGCAGGATGCAGTACATGCACCAAACCACACCGTGATGCAGCTGGTCAGGACACTTTCTATGGCACCCCTGTAGAAGGTGCACATGATGGGGGTTGAAGCTCCAGCCCTTTTCAGCTTGCGGAGAAAGTAGAGACGCTGGTGAGCCTTCTTGGCCAGTGATGCAGTGTTCCTGCTCCAGGACAGGTCCTCTGAGACGTGCACTCCCAGGAACTTGGTGCTGTCCACTCTCTCCACTGTGGTGCTGTTGATGGTCAGAGGGGCATGTTGGGCATCCCTCTTCCTGAAGTCCACAACAATCTCCTTTGTCTTCTCCACGTTGAGAGTGAGATTGTTGTGTCCGCACCACAAGGCCAGGCGGCTCACCTCGTTCCTGTAGTCCGTCTCATCGTTGTTGCTGATGAGACCCACCACTGTTGTGTCGTCCGCAAACTTGATGAAGTGGTTGGAGCTGTATGATGGTGTGCAGTCGTGTGTTAGCAGGGTGAATAGAAGGGGGCTCAGCACACATCCTTGTGGGGCCCCTGTGTTCAATGTGATGGTGCTAGATGTGTTACTCCCGACCCGTACTGTCTGTGGTCTCCCGGTCAGGAAGTCTAGCAGCCAGTTACACATTGAGGTGTTCAGCCCCAGACTGTCCAGTTTAAGGATGAGCTGTTGGGGGATGATGGTGTTGAATGCCGAGCTGAAGTCGATGAACAGCATTCTAACATAAGAGTCCTTCGTGTCCAGATGTGTGAGAGCTGTGTGGAACTCATAGCTCCAAACTAAATATTTAATTTACAAGCTAAATATTTAGTTTACAAACTAAATATTAACTTGCAAGTTAAATATTTAGTTAGCAAGCTAAATATTTAGTTTACAAACTAAATGTTTATGTCCAGGATAAATGTTTAATTTATGAACTAAATACTTAACTTGCAAGTTAAATATTTAGTTAGCAAACTAAATATTCAGGTTTGAATTACTGGTAAATGTTTAATTTCTAAGCTAAACATTTAATTCCTAAACTTAATATTAATTTGCTAACTAAATATTTAAGTCAGACCTAAGTATTTAACTTGCAAGCTAAATATTTAGTGAGCAAATTAAATATTTAGTTTTGAAATTAAATGTTTGGCTTAGAAATTAAATGTTTGGTTTTAAAAATAAATATTTAGCTTGAACAAGAAATCTTTAGTTTGGAAATTAAATGTTTAGTTTAAAAAAATAATATTCAGCTTGGAAATTAAATATTTAATTTACACTTAAATGTTTAGTTTACAAATTAAATATTTAACTTGTAAGTTAAGTATTTAGTTTGTAAACTAAATATTTAGCTTGTAACTTAAATATTTAGTTGGTAACTATATTTATAAATGTATGAATAACATGGCGAAAATACGACTTAAAAAAACAAACATTTTTTTCATATTAAAGGCTAAATAAACCAAAATATTGATGTTAATTTTTGACTGTGTAACTTTACAAACAACAACCCATACAACATTGTGTTCTTATCTCTGTCTGTCTGTGGCCTTTGAGGGAAATCTGCAACAACTTATTTTTTTATTATTTTTTTTAATTCATTTTATAATAAATGTAGTGATACAACCAATCATCTGGAATATTGTACGGTCAGCAAAACTGACCGCTGCAATATCCCTACATAAACAATACAAATAAAAAACAATATCATATATGGTACAGAAAAAAATGAAAGGGAGCAGAAAGAAGAAAAAAAATCTTATTTTCTCTGCCCCTTTTTAAGACAATCAATTCAAACAATAATTATCTATAGGTAACAAAGCAAATAACTCATAATTTCTTATTTAAATACTGTATATTACATAATAAACTATGTCATGTATATATATTTTTAACAATTTGTTTTTGATCATTTTCTTAAAAACAAACATTGACCTTGCCCTTTTCCCATCATACTCCAAACTATTCCACAATCCAACTCCTTGGATTGAAGGATTCAAAACTACCGGTAGTTCTGTACTGTGGTTTCACAAACATCTCAGTACCCTTCAAATTACAACAACTTTGTCTTTTAACAAAATGCATTTGAATATTTAAAGGTAGTGAGTTGTTCTGGGCTCTAAACATAATTAATAAAATATTGTGATCTACCAAAGAACTTCAATAATTTCATTTTAGAAAATAATATATTAGATGGATGACAATAATGTTTTCTTGCAATAATTCTTACGGCTCTTTTCTGTAAAATAAAAACAGGTTTTGTAATAGTTTTACAAGCTTTTCCCCAAATATCAATACAGTACAATAAATTAAATGTGGAATAATAATTGTATTGTACAACAAATACAAATCTTTATCGTTCAATTTTTATGGTCAATGACAAACTTTAAAATTACAACAATCACGAGTCGCACAACTGTTGTGAAACGCACAATCTATAAGAGCCAGACTTTTGAGAAAAAAGCAAAGCAGCACTAACACCTCTATGAAAACTGTCACCACAAGTTTACCCCACATTACTACACACAAGTCTCACACGCACTCTGACTTTAGCTGATATTAAAGATTTATTTGACATTTCAGCTTCTTCTACACTCCCATGGGACAACATTGTTTTGGTTTTGATTATTATTAATGATCATTTTAAAGTAGCAGAGATGTGCAGTAGTCCCCAACGTTAAATATATATATTAAATTATCTCCTGTAAAACTGTCCTGATGTGCTGAACACATTCAATTTGTTCAGATGAAACCTGGGAAAAGGAGCAGCAGGGTAAGGTGTCAGGCTAAACATTAAATAAGTAATGAACATTAAACTTTGATCCTTTAGTGTGCGTGTGGCCATGCATGTGGCATATCCTGATAATCCACTTTGAATTATTTTACTCATGTTGTGTTGAAATATGTGACAGTGCAGATGCTCTTCCATCAGTTTTTAGTGGAACTGTCTTACCTGGCTGCAGGTGAGCTCAGGTGTGTCCTCTGTCATGATCTCCAGAGCTCGTGCTGTTAGAAACAGCAGAGCAGACACAAAATGTGGTGTCCAGAGAAACAAAGACGTAATTTTTCTCATCTTAGTTGACAGTCTTCTCCTCTTTTACAGGTTCTCCCCCGGAACGAGCGCAACTGTCGTGGCTCCTGTCAGAACCCCACATGTGGACTGACTCGGAGGACTCGGACCCACACTCCTCTCTCACACACTGACAGGGTTTGAGGCATGTCGCTGCTGCGTCACCTGCTCAGGTGAGCTGGTGGAGACTTGTGACTCGCAGAACAAGTTCCTGCCTTGAGGGTGGATCCGCCGAGCCACAGTTTGAGACCATACAGATACAACATCTGTCATCATGTTTGCTGATGTTTTTTTATTTTATTATTATTCCAGAGTAAATAAGATCTTGTTGAACCTAATGTCGTGGTTTGAACAGAAACTGAATGACTCAGACCACACAGAGTAATAAAGATCACAGGCTGTAATTTTGTCATGTGTAATTAGGCAATAAAGTATGTTCAAAAATCACCCCAACGCATCATTAAATCCATAATTCACAAATTATTAATCAATAAAAGGAGAACTGGAGAAAATGCATTGTCTGTGGAAATACATAAAAAAATAGCTGCTGGGATTTCCTGAAGAAGCTGCTGTTAAAGCTAAAAGAAGTAAAACACTAGCTACAAGAAACTAAATGCTAGCTAAAAGTCAAAGTAGCTAAACTGGAGGTTATGGCCATAACCAATGTACTCTGAGGGAGGGAAACGGGTACAACACACAAGTATGGGGATTGCGCCCTCGCGAGACCAACCTGTGAAGTTTCTTACGAGGGGCTAGGGACAGACCAAATGGCAGAACCTGATACTTGTATGTTGTGTTGTCAAACGCAAAACGAAGAAATTTTCTATGTTTTAGCAGGATTGAAATGGGAAAGTAGGCGTCTTGCAGATCCACCGACGTGAACCAGTCCCCTGGACGTAGAGATTGCATCACCTGGCGTAGTCAACATTCTGAATTTGAATGTTCTCAGTCGCTTGTTTAATGGTCTCAGATCTAATATAGGACGGAGTCCCCTGCCCTTCTTTGGGATCACAAAATAGCGGCTGTAGAAAACGTTGTTTGCTTCCTGAGGGGGAAGCACTCTTATCGCTCCTTTTTCTAGGAGTGAACAAATCTCCTTTTTCAGAGTTGGAGCGAGATCTGAACGTATTGTTGACATTGTTGTCCCTCTGAACTGCAGGGGAGGCTTGCTGAACTGCAGTCTGTAACCTCGGACTATAGTTCCCATGATCCATTGCGACGGTGTGCATGCGGACCATGCTCCCGCGTGATAGGCGAGCCTGAGCGGCATGTTTATTTGTGGGCTCATTGGGCCCCCTTTTGGACAAAGTTTTAATAGGGGCGGAGAGCCTGTCTCCCTGAGACGGCGCTCCGACCCCTTTATGTTTGACCTTTGTTTCATGAAAAAAGGGTTGAACTCTCCCTTTAATTCTAACTCTTGACACAGAACAGTGTGAACACAACATGCTTTTATTAGTGTTGGTGCTTGAGGACAACATTTTCCCTTTATTGCACAAACTGGGGAATGAATTTTGTGTGTCAATAAACATTTTTGTCCGTTCACTCGGGGTTTCTTGAACTCCGACGCGGGTCGAATCTGAGATGCTTTCCTTTTTCCCAGTGGATGGAAGAGCTCTGATCGTTCTGGAAACAGCTGCAGGGCTAGGCTGACTTCTGTTTCCTCTCCCTCATTGTTGAGGTGGATCTGGGCGCCCCCGCCTGTCTTGGGACGAAACAGTGCTTGGACCATGCCTGTTGTCCCGGTGGTGGGCGTCCGCGCTCTCTCTGCTCCGCTGTAGACGTCGCCCGCTGTTCAGTTTCGAGTGAAGGTCTCTTCTGTGCGGGGCGTCGAGGGAGGGAATGTTGTCATGGAGGCACGCTCCTGTGACTGCTGGGGTCCCAGGACTGAGAGTAATGCCGTCTCGGCATCCCCAGATGCAGAGCCTCCTCCTGCTTCCTCCTTAGGTCACAGCGGTTCTGGATCTTCTCCAGAGCTTCTCCGAACAGGCCCGTGGGTTCAACGGCTTGCTGGAGAAAGGTGGAGCGCTGGTTCTCTGGTAGCTCAGTGAGAGTGAGCCACAGGTGTCGGTGGGCGAATACCACTTCAGCCATGCTTTTACCCAGAGCCACAACTCTTTTCACAGGCTTTGAACCCCGCCACTTATATAATGCGACTGATTTTTGATGGGCTAACAAGCTTCCTGCTGCCAAAAACAATTACAAATGCGTTTCAGGCAGCCGAAGCAACCACTTTACATGCAAAGTCTATGTGGAGGAGCGGCGCCTCACGGCAAAGCGCGGCGCGTTTTGAGCATTTCAAGCAGCGCGGCAGAGCGCGGCAGTTCTTTTCCGCGCACGCGACGCGTCCAAAGCAGCCGAGGCCTTGAGCAGCCAAAGTTCAAATATTTGAACTTTGGCTGCTCGACGCGTCGCAGCAACCAATCGGAAGAGACTCTGCTATGTGATGACGCAACAACGACAGGACTTTTTTTTGGACTTTTTAAACTTACCCCAACGAGCCTCCATGGAGAAACCAGCCTCCGGTAAGAAACTTGGCATTTTTACAGTTGCCACTGTCCGCTCGAGCGTACGATCACCCCAAACATTAAAAAAAACGTTTTAATCTCAACAAAGACTTTCGGAGCTGCAGTTGGGCTCGTAGAAAACCCACTCAAGTAGTAACGAGACTCACGTACAGCTGATTTCATCTGCCCGGTGTACAGAAAACAAAACAAACCCGACCGGAAAAGGAGCCAGACGCTGCTCCCACTGTGCGTCTTCAGATGCGTTCGATGTGAACAGACATCTGTTGACAAGCAGCCAACACGTTGGGAGCGTTTTGACACGTTTAGTGGGAACCCGGCATTAGCCTCTTCACTCCTGGGCGCCTCACATAGCTGCCCTATCTCTTATGGGGGATGGGTCCTCAGGGAGACTACCAGGTACCTGTACTTTGTATTAATAAAGGTTAATAATAATAATAGAGGCCTATATATGTAAAAATATATATATTTAAAAAAAATATATATATATACTGTATATATATATACTTTGTAATTATTATTATTTTTGGGTGCAGCTTATATTCAGGGCGCTCAATAATCTGGAAATTACGGTAAATTAATTTGCAACTAAAAGTTGTAAAATGATTGCTAAGTTAAAAGCAGCAAAAGGCAAGCGAAACACTAACAGTAGCACAATGCTAGCTTCAGAAGACAAACTTTTAGACCAATTAGGCTGAAGTAAATTTAGAAGAGAACAATGTTTCGGACTGAACTGAAGAGAGTTCTGAGTTTACTGTAATGGACCTTGGACCAGTACCCTGCCTCCTCCCAAAACCAAAAGTCCATGAAACTAGCCTTTCATAAAGGAATGCATATTTTCTTCTGCTTTGCATGTTAAAATTTTAAATATTTTGTGTGAGCTGTCAGTGCTGGACTACACGCTGGGCTTTCAGCCACTACCCTGCTGCCAAAGTTTAATTCACTGTCTTTAAAAGTGACTGAGTTTTAGCCATTTTTGTCAACAAAATTTATCCAACCAATGACTTTCTGAGACAAATGTTTAAAATGGATGTAGATAAATGTGTATTCTGTGAGAAAATAAGTGAGGATTTGGATCATCTGTTTTTCACATGTGATTTTGTACAATCCTTTGGAAAAATCTTCACCAGTTTATCTGGGTTCATGGGATACATTTAACAAATTTTACCATCCAAGAGATTAAATTTGGTGTTTTTATTAATGATAATAACATTGACTATGGTATAAATAATGTTCTGCTGTTAGCCAAACATTATATACATAAATGTCGCTTCATTAAAACCGTCCCTAACTTTACACAGTGGAAGAAAGAGTTAAATTTGTTTTATAAGTCTTTGTGTTTGGTGAAGTCAAAAAATGCTTCTAAGATGTCATCTTTTTTGAAAACATTTGATGTGTAACATATGCTCTGGTTCTTTATGTTATAAAGACAATATGCCCCATTAGGTTTTTTATTTTATTTATTTATTTTTAATTCATTTTGGGTTCTCATTTGTACATTTTTATTTACTTGATTTTGTATTCTTGTTATTGGTTTGATTTGTTGGTTAGCTGTAACTTTATAAAGATGTACAGTAATGTGAACACAATGTATATATTATGGTACCTTTTTGATGTTTGTATACATTTTATAATACTGTAATAAAAAATGAAAAATAAAAAGCTGTGGAAGCCATCTTGGCTTGGGCTGACTTCAAAAGATAATGTCGGTTTTAAAGATCTTCTCCAATCCGTTAGCCCCCAGAGTCTCTATGCGATGAGGACGACTCAGTACACCCTATTTTAGCTCAGGATCTGTAATGTCAATATGATTTACTTTAAAGGTCATTGCCAAAGTTTTAAACAAAGATCTAGTATGATCTGTTAGCATTCAGGTTGTGAATGACTCCCATGTACATTAAATTCTACCTCAATGTCTATAAAACCAAGTTAGTTGTGGAGGACCTGTTGAAACGGGTTGAGTCCAAAAACTACTGAGTTGCAACTGTACATCCAACAATCACTTCCACTGGTTAACGAGATAGTAATAGACAAACACACAAATAAGTATGTGACACACATTCTATGGCAGCACGTCATACAAACTAAAAGAGCACTAAATGTTGTTGCTGTAAACTGTAAAGCAAACAGAAGTATAAGTTTACAGATTATAAAATCAAGGACAATGAAATATGATGTTAAAATGACTAACATTTTGAGTAAGACTGATTTTAAATCGTCATCACTGACGGTTAAATAAAACCACAGAGCTGGAAGCAAATGTCAGTAGCTGTTTTTAGTAACTGCGCTCTTTCTTTGACTTACAGCGGGTTGTTAAATCATGTTATGTGGTCGTTGTTAAATCATGTTATTTGGTTGTTGTTAAATCATGTTATGTGGTTGTTGTTAAATCATGTTATGTGGTTGTTGTTAAATCATGTTATGTGGTTGTTGTTAAATCATGTTATGTGGTTGTTGTTAAATCACGTTATGTGGTTGTTGTTAAATCGTGTTATGTGGTTGTTGTTAAATCGTGTTATGTGGTTGTTGTTAAATCGTGTTATGTGGTTGTTGTTAAATCGTGTTATGTGGTTGTTGTTAAATCGTGTTATGTGGTTGTTGTTAAATCATGTTATGTGGTTGTTGTTAAATCATGTTATGTGGTTGTTGTTAAATCATGTTATGTGGTTGTTGTTAAATCGTGTTATGTGGTTGTTGTTAAATCGTGTTATGTGGTTGTTGTTAAATCGTGTTATGTGGTTGTTGTTAAATCGTGTTATGTGGTTGTTGTTAAATCGTGTTATGTGGTTGTTGTTAAATCATGTTATGTGGTTGTTGTTAAATCATGTTATGTGGTTGTTGTTAAATCATGTTATGTGGTTGTTGTTAAATCGTGTTATGTGGTTGTTGTTAAATCGTGTTATGTGGTTGTTGTTAAATCATGTTATGTGGTTGTTGTTAAATCGTGTTATGTGGTTGTTGTTAAATCGTGTTATGTGGTTGTTGTTAAATCGTGTTATGTGGTTGTTGTTAAATCGTGTTATGTGGTTGTTGTTAAATCGTGTTATGTGGTTGTTGTTAAATCGTGTTATGTGGTTGTTGTTAAATCG
The DNA here is from genome assembly GCA_038048925.1 of Garcialebias charrua. Classification (NCBI taxonomy): domain Eukaryota; kingdom Metazoa; phylum Chordata; class Actinopteri; order Cyprinodontiformes; family Rivulidae; genus Garcialebias; species Garcialebias charrua. The sequence continues at coordinate 25,415 of JBBPBX010018910.1, forward strand.
TGTTATGTGGTTGTTGTTAAATCGTGTTATGTGGTTGTTGTTAAATCGTGTTATGTGGTTGTTGTTAAATCGTGTTATGTGGTTGTTGTTAAATCATGTTATGTGGTTGTTGTTAAATCATGTTATGTGGTTGTTGTTAAATCGTGTTATGTGGTTGTTGTTAAATCGTGTTATGTGGTTGTTGTTAAATCGTGTTATGTGGTTGTTGTTAAATCGTGTTATGTGGTTGTTGTTAAATCGTGTTATGTGGTTGTTGTTAAATCATGTTATGTGGTTGTTGTTAAATCATGTTATGTGGTTGTTGTTAAATCGTGTTATGTGGTTGTTGTTAAATCGTGTTATGTGGTTGTTGTTAAATCATGTTATGTGGTTGTTGTTAAATCATGTTATGTGGTTGTTGTTAAATCATGTTATGTGGTTGTTGTTAAATCATGTTATGTGGTTGTTGTTAAATCATGTTATGTGGTTGTTGTTAAATCACGTTATGTGGTTGTTGTTAAATCGTGTTATGTGGTTGTTGTTAAATCATGTTATGTGGTTGTTGTTAAATCATGTTATGTGGTTGTTGTTAAATCATGTTATGTGGTTGTTGTTAAATCATGTTATGTGGTTGTTGTTAAATCATGTTATGTGGTTGTTGTTAAATCGTGTTATGTGGTTGTTGTTAAATCATGTTATGTGGTTGTTGTTAAATCATGTTATGTGGTTGTTGTTAAATCATGTTATGTGGTTGTTGTTAAATCGTGTTATGTGGTTGTTGTTAAATCGTGTTATGTGGTTGTTGTTAAATCATGTTATGTGGTTGTTGTTAAATCATGTTATGTGGTTGTTGTTAAATCGTGTTATGTGGTTGTTGTTAAATCGTGTTATGTGGTTGTTGTTAAATCGTGTTATGTGGTTGTTGTTAAATCGTGTTATGTGGTTGTTGTTAAATCGTGTTATGTGGTTGTTGTTAAATCGTGTTATGTGGTTGTTGTTAAATCGTGTTATGTGGTTGTTGTTAAATCGTGTTATGTGGTTGTTGTTAAATCGTGTTATGTGGTTGTTGTTAAATCATGTTATGTGGTTGTTGTTAAATCGTGTTATGTGGTTGTTGTTAAATCGTGTTATGTGGTTGTTGTTAAATCGTGTTATGTGGTTGTTGTTAAATCGTGTTATGTGGTTGTTGTTAAATCGTGTTATGTGGTTGTTGTTAAATCGTGTTATGTGGTTGTTGTTAAATCATGTTATGTGGTTGTTGTTAAATCGTGTTATGTGGTTGTTGTTAAATCGTGTTATGTGGTTGTTGTTAAATCGTGTTATGTGGTTGTTGTTAAATCATGTTATGTGGTTGTTGTTAAATCATGTTATGTGGTTGTTGTTAAATCATGTTATGTGGTTGTTGTTAAATCATGTTATGTGGTTGTTGTTAAATCATGTTATGTGGTTGTTGTTAAATCGTGTTATGTGGTTGTTGTTAAATCGTGTTATGTGGTTGTTGTTAAATCATGTTATGTGGTTGTTGTTAAATCATGTTATGTGGTTGTTGTTAAATCATGTTATGTGGTTGTTGTTAAATCATGTTATGTGGTTGTTGTTAAATCATGTTATGTGGTTGTTGTTAAATCATGTTATGTGGTTGTTGTTAAATCATGTTATGTGGTTGTTGTTAAATCATGTTATGTGGTTGTTGTTAAATCATGTTATGTGGTTGTTGTTAAATCGTGTTATGTGGTTGTTGTTAAATCATGTTATGTGGTTGTTGTTAAATCATGTTATGTGGTTGTTGTTAAATCGTGTTATGTGGTTGTTGTTAAATCATGTTATGTGGTTGTTGTTAAATCATGTTATGTGGTTGTTGTTAAATCATGTTATGTGGTTGTTGTTAAATCATGTTATGTGGTTGTTGTTAAATCATGTTATGTGGTTGTTGTTAAATCATGTTATGTGGTTGTTGTTAAATCGTGTTATGTGGTTGTTGTTAAATCATGTTATGTGGTTGTTGTTAAATCATGTTATGTGGTTGTTGTTAAATCATGTTATGTGGTTGTTGTTAAATCATGTTATGTGGTTGTTGTTAAATCATGTTATGTGGTTGTTGTTAAATCATGTTATGTGGTTGTTGTTAAATCATGTTATGTGGTTGTTGTTAAATCATGTTATGTGGTTGTTGTTAAATCATGTTATGTGGTTGTTGTTAAATCATGTTATGTGGTTGTTGTTAAATCATGTTATGTGGTTGTTGTTAAATCATGTTATGTGGTTGTTGTTAAATCATGTTATGTGGTTGTTGTTAAATCATGTTATGTGGTTGTTGTTAAATCATGTTATGTGGTTGTTGTTAAATCATGTTATGTGGTTGTTGTTAAATCATGTTATGTGGTTGTTGTTAAATCATGTTATGTGGTTGTTGTTAAATCATGTTATGTGGTTGTTGTTAAATCATGTTATGTGGTTGTTGTTAAATCATGTTATGTGGTTGTTGTTAAATCATGTTATGTGGTTGTTGTTAAATCATGTTATGTGGTTGTTGTTAAATCATGTTATGTGGTTGTTGTTAAATCATGTTATGTGGTTGTTGTTAAATCATGTTATGTGGTTGTTGTTAAATCATGTTGTGTGTTTGTTGTTAGCTGAAGGGCTTTTCACTGGGTATGCTCCATTTGTGCACCTGTGCACACAGTGGCTTGCTGGGGGGGGAGGGGGGGATTCTGCACACTAACAGTACCCCCTGACAACCACATGGCTGCTACCTAACAAGGTGGTTGTGGTGTTTAAATTCAAATGTGGCCTCAAATTAGATAATAAATCACTGAATTTGTTAGATGTACTAAGGCATTGTTAATATTTCAGTGCCATGTATTTATGTCATCAGCTGTTAATGAAATGTCAAACTTCAATCACAGATTAATGGTGCATTTAAATTGGGACTTGACATGTTTTCAAGTCCTGGGTGCCTTCCTTTCTGACCTGAAGCGACTACCGTAATATCCATCTATCTTGCCTTGCGCATGAAAAGTGGTGGTAACTGTAGTAGCAAACAGTTTGTTTGCGCTTATCTGTCATAATAAATGCATCATATTCATTGTTCTGTCTAATCTCGGTCGGTAAAGTGACTACAGATTTAAATGCAAAGGAATACATTATCTGCTTGTGTTGCAAATTATATGGTCAGATTAAATGGTAAATGGACTGTACCGGGTACTTATAAAACACTTTTCTATCTTATCAACATACTCAAAGCTCTTTACACTACAATCTGTGCCTCATTAAGCAACTCATACATCACTCTACTAGAGCTCTACAAATAATAATCAGAGCTTTATCACATTCATACACTGATGGAACACACATCAGAGGCAATGACGGGTTCAGTGTCTTGCCCAGGGACACTTCAGCACATGACTGCTGGTGCAATCGAACCCCCAACTCTCCCATTGGAGGACGACTGCTCTAACCACTCAGCTACAGCTGCTCCCCTTACAGTAATTACCACGAATAGTGTCAGTGTAGTAAAAATGTGTCTGAGACAATAGGGTCTGTTCCTCAGCTTGTGAGGTCTTTGAGATTATTCTGACTAAAAATCACATTAAAGCACATAAAATACATTTAATGACACAAGGATATGAACAAATGGCACGATGCATGTAAATATGGTTTAATTAAATACACTTTTTTGTATCAAAAGCATTTTATGACTGTACATTCACATTTTCTATAATGCCGACTTGCTGACAGTGTAGGCTATTATATGTCTTTAAGAGCAGAGCAGATCGCAGTCACATCAGGGCACGGATCCAGACAAGGTCCAAGTTTACAGTTTGAAGCTGCTTTGCATAAAGATTTCTGTTGACTTTGAATGCATCTCTGAAGTAAAAAATTATAGGTCGTGGGGATGTACCACCTCAGTGCCGTTTGTCTTGTTCTAATGCAGTGGTTCCCAGCTCTGGTCCTCAAGGAGCACTATCCTGCAGGTTTTAGTTGTTTCCCTGCTTTGACACGTGTTTTGAATGAACGGGTGATCGGCAGGACTTGATGAATTAAAACACTGAATCAGGTGTGGTGGAGCAGAAAAAACTAAAACATGCAGGATGGTGTTCCTCAGGGACCAGGGTTTGGAACCACTGCTCTGAGATCTTTGAGGTAACTGCTGACTTGATTGTTTCAATAATACTGGCTTTTACCGTTTGTCTTTGCAAAACGAGGCATCACAAACATTGATTTATTTTATTTTTTTACCTTCAATTTACCAACAGGAGGTAGTAAAATAGTTTGTAACAGGGCTGCAGACACACAAACCTATTCCACTCCATAACAAAACATTCAACACACGAGCACACAAACTGTCAGCTCATATTTTTACACGCTGTGCGCTCTAAACAAGAGACATTTTCCACTCCATGTTTGTGTTTAGAAAGTCCTATGCAAATGCGTGCGCTCCAGTGAACAGCACTCGCACAGTTTGTCACCTGTACCGTCGCAGCATTTGAAAACATCAAATGAGCTGCACGAAGAAAGTGAGGCGATCATTTGCAAGCAGATTTCCATAATGGTTAGCGTATTTACGCAGACAAGGCAGGTGCTTGCTAGGCCTTCAGTCACGAAAGGCAACATAATAGGAGCGTCTGTTGGAGGTTAAAAGCACGTGAGAGGACAGCGTGTTTACCTCTCCTTGACATGCAAAACAAGTGCGGGCAAGTAACGAATAGTTTAGCAAGCAGCCTGGAGGCACTTGGCGGCGACGCTCACCAGCTCCTGAGTTTCAGGGATCACGTTTCCAGCTGAACAAGAGTCTGGTATGTGAAATGCGAGAGGAAAGTTTCCTGGTTCTCCATGGTGACTGCTTACAGGAGCTCCTGCTCGCTTCTTGGCAACGCGCCCGATCTCATGTCATTTCTGTTGATGATGGGCCACTTTTTGCTTCGTGTTCCTGCGTCTGAGGTAGGACCATCCGCAGCCTTCGAGCTAGCTGACGTGCTAGCCACATCGACATCACTTTGGAGAGGAGTCGATGTCCGCAGCTCCTCCTAAACCCACTGTTTTCCATGCCTCTCACCTCTGCCAGCTCCTGTAATAAACCACTGAAATCTTGGGGTAAACAGTAGCGAGGGACCCCTCTGAAGGCCTTCGGGATGTCCCTGCTGTGGCAAAGGCCCTGGAAGTAGACGATGGCGACATCTTTACCTTTGCCCTCCTGCAGCGCTCCTTCTAGAGAGGCCAGAGCAGCCATGAACACAGGCTCCATCACTGTAGACGACTCCTGTGAGCTCCAGTCTTTGTCCTCAAACAATGTGACACAACATTTTCTTCCTGACGATTTCTCTTTTCTCCATTTTCCTTTCAGTTTTAAATTCTCTTGTGCTGCTTCTCTAATTCTCTCATGGTTCAAGTTCGCTTCATTCTTATCCATGCTTCCTCGTTTCATCTTCCACCTCTCGTAGCTCCTCTTGGCTTCGGGACTCCAAAAGATCAGCACTTTCCCCTGCGCCTTGCAGACAGCGTCCCACTGCCCGTACAGCCAGGGAATTGGACCCAGATCTGCCACGCTGGCCTCAGTCCCAGCCTGCCTTTGGGAGTTTTGTTGCCACATGGCTGTGTGCACCGTGGCACCCAGCTCTCCCTGAAGTATTGAGGCCAAAGCACAAACCGCAGAGATATGGATGGATTGATCAGAGGAGCACACCAGCAACACTGGCCTTTGAATCATCAGCAGACCTGTGGACGTGGGAACAAATCACACGATGAGGGCACGCATGCACTCAAAGACACAAATATTATTCAAAACTAGAGAAATTGCATGTCCTGCAAAAATGCAGTGTGAACGTTAATCGCAGAACTTGCTGAAAAACAGCTGGAATTAGCTTTAAAAAAATGTTGAAATGTAGTTGAAATGGAAGAACAAGCCTAAATCAGCAGAAGAAAGCAGAAAGAACATATTTGCTGAAGTTGGTTTAAATATTCAGAAATTAGCAGGAAAGTAGTTTAAAAAAGGTGAAATTAGAAGAAAAAAATGACTGAAAGACAGAAAGAAAATTAAACTAACAGAAGGAAGTGGAAAGAACTGAAATGAGCTTAAAAAAGTGGAATTAGCTGAAAAAGCTAAAATTTGCATGATAACAGCTAAATAATCTAAATAACTTAAAGCTGCTGTATGTAAGTTTTCTAAAAATATATTTTTAACATATTTCTTCACTCTGTCATTAGCCCCTTTCATAAGTCAGACCCGCGCAGTTCCCGCACAGACGAGTCCGGCTTTAATACCCATCGGGTCATTCATAAAACAAAGTTGAATCCGGCCACGGCCCGCCCTCAAAGGAGCATTCACAAAACAATTTGGAGCACGTGTTGAAAAGAGGCGTAGTGAAAATCTGCTGCTCAGAGGACGTGGTGCCTGCGTGTTTAACGTGGGACCGCACCGCAGAGGTGGATGTAAACAAACATGGCGACGCTAGTGAACATCGTTGTGTTTCTCCGAATGCTATTTTTTTTTGCTCTCGCATCAGTAAAGCAATCCGCTCCAGAAGGGCCCCATCCTTCACTTTACTGGTAAGTCCGTTTTTCCTCCTCTGCGCGCAGAGACAGGAACACACAGGTCTCTGCATCACCCCAATTAGACATTTCCGTGATGATCAATAAAAAAAGAAAAAGATTCGGCGAAGAATAGCGAGTGATGCGCGAGCAAAATACAGATGTCATGTTGTTGTTTACACATTTAAATAGAGCGTGACAGTGTGCGCCGGGATAGTACGTGGGAGAGTACGTCATTATTCAAATCAGTTTGAAGCCACGCAACCCCGAGACCTTTCACAAGTCGACAGATGCGGGTTTAACACTACCTCTGCTCACGGATCAGGCACGGATCAGAGGCGAGTCAGATCAACTCGCCAAGGCGCGTTTGTGTGTTTTCTGAATGCTCGTTGGAGGTCTGAACACGCATCAGAGACGGATTGATGCGTCTTATGAAAGGGGCTACTATCTCCTGACAGACTGATGTTAGCCAGGTAATCTTTAAAAAAAACTATAGTCCCCTTGCTTCTCCAGGTGGTACTACAAGCATTTCTAAAAACCCACAGTGACCCGCCGTTAACCAGCCAATAAAAACAGAGTTTTTAACCAGCCAATAAAAACAGAGTTTGGTTCATGAACGAGCTTCTCACGCCCATCCCCCGCCTGTCCCAACCCCGCCTGGCCAGTCACGAGACAGGCCATGCTGTGGAGGAGGAGCTAAGGAGGGTGAGTTGCAGGTCAGCCGAGAGCAAGGGGGAGGGACCAGAAAGGTGTCTCTGTTCAAAATTTTTCTGTCCAGCGTTTTCCAGAAACTACATACTGCAGCTTTAAACTACCATGAATTATCTGAAAGGAGCATAACAAGCTGAAATGAGCATGAAGAGGTTAATTAGACTGAAAGTAGCCAAAATTACCACAAACAACCCTGAATTTATCTGAAAACAGCTGAAATTAGCTAAAAATGCTAAATAGGTACCGGTACTGTAATTTCCAGCTTAAAGGTTGCACCACCCTATATGTCGCATTAGTCCAATTATGTCCAATGAAGTGGAAAAATCCATAAACGTGTCGCACTGCCGTATACGTCGCATCTATTATGCGTCACCGCTAAAGCGTCGCGTACCGTATTTTTCGGAGTATAGGTCGCACCGGAGTATAGGTTGCATTGTCCAATTATTGCCAAAGAATTGGAAAAATCCATATATAGGTCACACCTGAATATAGGTCGCACCTACGTCAAAATGTGGACCGTGTTTAGCTCTGCTGCAAATGTCTCTTCCACAGGAGCGCACAGCAAGGCTTTTAAGAAGATTAACACTTAAAAACAATTAATTGTTTGATAAAAAATTATAGCAAATATGTGTCTGAGCTGAACTTTTCTTTAATAAATGAATAATTTTAGCAGGATAAACACCTAAAAATATATTTGTTAGCTGACATTATTGTAAGAGTGTGTCTCAGTTTAATTTTTGTTAATAAATGATTACAAATCAGCTTATTTTATAAAATCCATATATAGGTCGCACATGAGTATAGGTCGCAGGCCATGAAAAAATGATAAAAAGGTGCGACCTATACTCCGAAAAATACGGTATGTTACGCGTCAGCGGTGACAACCCGGAAATGTGGGCCGGTGCATCCAAAATGGATTGGTTACAAAATGACCACAGGAGCGTGCACGGTAGGACTTTAACAAGATTAGCACTTAAAAACAATTATTTGTTTGCTGAAAATTATAGCAAAGATGTGTCTGAGCTGAACTTTTCCTTAGAGGACAACACCCACCGTGACAGTAACAATTCACCATATTGGAGAATTACTGTAGTATTTTATGAATTTTATTTTCATTTTTGCATTTGGGCCAGGCGAGGGTTAAAAAAAAAAAAAAAAAAAAACCCACTCCCGAATGAATCCGGAAACCTGGCCGAAGAGTCCCGAAGGGTCATGCCTTTTGTTACATTGATCTCCACCCAGAAAGCAAGGCAGAAGGTAGGAGTGAGTTTCCATGGAGGTTTATGAGAGTGAGAGTAAAACTGCATATTTCCTGGTGCATTTTTGTGTACAACTGGACCAGTGGTCTGCTTTTATTTTTTATTTATTTTATAGACCTTTTTAATAAGATATAACACCGCTGCGACTGTTGCTGGCTGCTCTCCTCTCCTCTGCCCAGAGAGGAGCGAGCCGCGCGGCTTCTCCCTGGCTCCCCGTTCCGCTGCGTCAGCTTTGAAGTTCGTGCCGGGGCTCGGTTCTGTCCCAGCCTTGTTGCTGGAGCACGGGGAAGCACGGAGAGCACGGGGAAGCCCGCGCGCTCAGAGCTCCGCGCTGCGGCTGCCTTTCTACTCCCGACCTGTCTGGTCAGGGGAGAGAATAAAAAGCCGATGCGGAAATGAATGAATTTGTCGCGATCAAGCGAATTAAACTAGTATGTCTACGTGGATGCTGCTCAGAATATGACAGACATCAGTGAGCAACCGCTTCTCTTTTTTTTTTCCTCTCTTAGAGCAGCGGTCATGGAAGTTGATGAAGGCTTATTAAAACTCCGCCTGTAACTCCAAGGCGGAATCTTTAGTGATGTGAATGCCCATATTTGGAGAGGGGCAGATCTTCCCGGAGCTTCTGCTAAAATCTGCTATAAATCATGAAATAACACATTTTGCATTATTTCTCTACAATATAAATAAACGCTCCTGTATTATTTTTAAATAAACTAATAAATATTAATGGCGATGCAATTTGAAAACATGGTGGGTCATGGACTTTAATAAATGAACGTAATGGTCAAATCAGCTGGATTTAAAAAATAGTTTTGCTACGTGTAAAACGTGCACCCGCAGAGGGTGGGAACGCTGCATTTCTTTAAAATTTAACATGATAAACAGCTAAAAATATATATTTGTTTGCTGACATTATAGTAAAGGTGTATCTGAGCTGAACTTTTCCTTAATAAATGCACGTAATGGTCAAATCACCTGGATTTAAATTGTTTTGCTTAGCCAGTCTTCCAAACGTGCGCATGCGCTGTGAAAATAAATTATAAATAAATCGAATTTTAGCTCAAACATCTCCTAAAGCTTAATCAGTTGTAAATGTCCATCCAGTGATTACTTTCTGTAAGTTTCATCAAAATCTGTCCTGTGGTTCTTGAGCTATTTTGCTAACAAACACTGAGGTAACAGTAGTTCAGACCTCCAGAGAGCAGGAGGCCGTGCTGCGACAGAGTGAGTCCAACCAGAGGAGGCTGCGGTCGGACACATGAGCTGGGAACGGTCGGTGGACCCTAGCGGCCGAAAGTGGTACTGCTCCATTTTTTTCGTCAGAATGAATGGAAACGGTCATATCTCAGCCAAAAATTGGTCTAAAAGTATGGGGAAATATCCCTAAATATGTCGCTTCTCTGTATAAGTTGCAGGACATGAAAATTAGTTTTAAAAAAACTGCGACTTATAGGCCGGAAAATATGGTAGATGAAAAGGTAGAACAGGCTGAAGTTGGCAGAAGAAAGCAGAAAGACCATGTTTGACTGAAGCAGAAATTAGCACAAACGATTGATATTTTCTGGGGAAAAAACAACCTGAAATTACAAAGGAAAAAAAAGCAGCTGAAAAGTAGCTAAAAAAGCAGAAAGAAGCTTAAATTACCAGAAGGAGGTGGACAGAGCACAATTTTGATGAATCAGGCTGAAAAAAGTTTAAATGAGTGCAAAAATGTGGAATTAGCCCAAAAAAGTGCTAAAATTAGCATAAAACAGCTACATAGTAGCTGAAACTTGCAGAAAAAGTTTGCACTTGCATAAATAAGCTGAAGTTTGCAAAAAAATGCTAGAACAAGCAGAAAAATGTTACAGTTAGCTGAAAGAATCTAAAAGGATCACAAAACAGCTGAAAAACAGCAGAAAAAGCTGGGAAATAGTTTAAATTTGAACAAGAGGCTGAAAGAAGCTAAAGCAGATCAAAATGTGAAAGGAGCAGTAAAAAGTTGTAAACACATCTAAAGTTATCAAAATGGTTCAATCTGGTGTAGAAGTGAAGAAATAAAAAAAAATGCATGGAAAGAAAAGACAACTGTTTAATGGAGAAAATAAAATGTATTGTTGATGCTACCAAGATTACCAAACCAGTAAGGTGCTAAAATCTGACTTCTTGCTAAATCTGACCCATTTTAAAATCCAAATACAGTACAGTAATAATCAAAATTAGGGATGCACCGATCCACATTTCTCACTTCCGATCCGATACTTTAAACTGGGTATCGACCGATATCAATACTTTTCCGATCCGATACTATTCAGGTATGTGAATCTGTATAATGAATTTTTTTTACTGAGACTATTCATTTTAACATTGTGTGAGATACACCCAATGAAGACACTCTTGAGCCTTACAACAGGAAACTCACAAACTTTAACAGCACAAAAGAGGCAGGTCTATACCACACACATGTCCTTCTCCCTCATGGTGCAGCTGGAAAAACTAAAAAAATGCTAAGCATGATGGGAAAGAGAACAAAATCCACTCCCCTTAACCACTAAGGGAGTGGATTTTGTTGTCTTTCCCATAATGCTTAGCATTTTTTTTTTGTTTTCCAACTTTAGGTGCAGCTGGAAAACTAAAAAAACACTAAGCATTATGGGAAAGACAACAAAATCCACTCCCTTAGTGGTTAAGGGGAGTGGATTTTGTTGTCTTTCCCATCATGCTTAGCGTTTTTTTAGTTTTTCCAGCTGCAGTAAAAAGTTGTAAACACATCTAAAGATTTGAAAAATGTAAAATAAGCTCAATTTTTCTATGAGAAAAGTGGCAGAAAGGGCTAAATATTTCAAAAAGCTAAAGTTGCACCAATACCAAAATTCATAGCAGCCTTCTGAAAGAGCTGAAAGTTTTGATTTATGAATTGTTGAAATAGCACAAAAATACTGGAATGAGAAAGATGCCAAAAAACGAACAGAAGTCAAGTCAAGTCATCTTTATTTCTAGATGACTTCAATGTTTTCGTGAGGAGAGCAGAACTCACCTCCAGTTCCACTCTTGGTGGTCCGGTGGAGGAAAAGTCCAAGTAAAGCAGCTAAGACTGCACATATCAAAACTGCTGCTGCATAAAGGCCCCACCTGTTGTGTGTGTCTGGAGAAAACAAACAGCACGTTGATGCACTTTGAGGAAACTGCACATGCACTCTGCTGTAAACTGGTCAAAGCAAATGGGTTGATGCACTTATTAAAGCTAACTGTGCAAACGTTATTAATGTCTTACAGTCCAAGCACATAATTCTTCTTCCATGAAGAGCAGGATCTGACTGCCACACCTGCAGAAACATGAATTAAAATGTGAAAAAACGTGATACGCAGAACCATCGAAACACTGTCAGTCATGCAAAACGTGCAGCGTTGTCTTTACCTGCACACAAAGCTTCTCTGTTACACCTCCAACAGGCACATTTATCCGTTTATCAGCTGCAGTTTCTGTCTGTGGAAAAAGGTAAGAAAGGTCACAAGCAACCTTTAAATAATCCTGAAATAAAAATAAAGGTTTTTAGAATTAATTACAAAGTAGCAGCAATAATAATAATAATAATAAAGGAATACATTTGAGTGAACCAACTGGCATAAGCTCAACACAAATATTTGCACCCTCCACTAATATTTGTTTAAAGACACTGTGGCTTCATGACATCCTCTGAATGTTTACTGAAGCTACCTGAAGGTGTTGTACACCAACACTCCCAACTCCGTTTTATAATGATAACAAAGTGCCGTCTTTTGAAACAATTAAATATAACTTAAATCAGGACTCCTAGTTTAAAGTGGATTAAGATTTTCCATTTGATTTTATTATTTATTAATAATTTCAGGTTGTTTTAACTGCAGGTGACAGGCCAGACAGAGAGTGTTTTATGTTACGAGTATGGACAGAGAACATCAAGGAGCGAGCCAAGGATTTTGCTCTGGACAATCCTCTGGTTTCATAGTCTACATATTGTACTCATTATATAAACTACCAGAGGCAGGAAAGGAGCCCACATCATGATATAACCTCCACTGTGTTCTATAGTTATTTTGCCAGTAGGCTTAATTGAACCCTCCATGAACTAACTGACCTGCATCAGGTCTTTCATTGAGGTTTTCATTCATTCAAGGTTCTTTCTTGTCATTTGCATCACGTGTGGTACATGAGGTGGAACAAGATTGTGTTGTCCTGACGTGTTGTACTTCTTGATCAACATCCAAGTGGATTATTCTGGTATATATTTTTTCTTTATTCATTAACTTTTTAACTTGTTTGATCATAAACTGTTAAACAATGTACATTTTCCTTGTTTGAAATTTCACCAGTTCAACAAAGTTCATGCTCAATAGTCCAAGTTTTAAAAAAAATCCAACAAAGTTCAGTCAGTTCCTCTGGACGTTTTTTTTTTTTTTTTGGTTGAAATGTTTCATCCTTCATCCACAGGACTTCATCAGATTGAGGAGCCACAACAAACTGTCCCACAAGCAGCACGCTCACAAAGTGGGCCAACCATTTGATGGTGATAAGGAGGATACCTGGATTATTGAGCATGAACTTTGATGTTTTGAACCACTTTGGCTATGGCTGCCTCAGAGGAGTCGACGTGGGAGAGGGTGGACTCCAGAAACCATCTTATCACCATCAAACTGGTTGGTCCACTATGGGAGTGTGCTGCTTGTGAGACTGAGTTTGTTGTGGCTCCTCGGACTGATGAAGACGAAACGTTTCAACAAAAACAGAAATCGTCCAGAGGACCTGACTCAACAGTAGTTTACTTATCCCCACATGTATGTTTTGTTTCATCCTGTGTTTCTATACAAACCACTGTTAGTGAGTGAACTGCTCCTGCAGGTGAACACCCCCCCTCTGTAAGGACACAAAGCTGGGCTGAGAACTCTGCTGGCACACTGGAGGTAAGAAGCACCTGAATGCTCCGTCTGCCTGCTTCAACTGAAGCTTCCCAACATGTCACTTCTGTCAGAGCCAAACCAGAAGAAAAGAAGGTCCAACAATGAAAACATTCACATTTTGTGTCAATACAATGAAGTTGACTCACCGTTCTGGAAAAGACAAGAGATTCTGGAGCTGCCGTGTATAGAAAACTGTAAGACAATAAATAAATAATTAAAATAATAAAGGACAAATTGATTACCGTATTTTCCAGAATATAGGTCGCGGCTTTTTATAATTTTTGCATGCCCTGCGACCTATATTCAGGTGCGACCTATTAATGGCTTTTTATAAAATAAGCTGATTTGTTATCATTTATTAACAAAAATTAAACTGAGACACACTCTTACAATAATGTGTGCTCACACATCCGACTGATGCTCACCTGCACACACATCTTAGGATGTCTGTCCACGTTCAGCGTGTTGAAATCCTGCTCAACAGAAAAGCACATTAAATAAAAACTATTCAGATAACTAGGAACAACATGTAGCACCGCTTCTGTTCGTACCAGCGCATTTCCATCCTTGTTCTCCAGCGTGGAGTTGAGCAACGGGATGCAGAGGTGTTCGTGTTGCTCCCAGCACAGGGACGCGGAGACGTTCAGAGCACTGGAGGGACACCTGTAGCTCCAGGTCATGTACGAAGTGTGCAGCTTCACTTCAGATGTGTTCAGAACGTCTCCGGCATCTGACGGACGATTTGTCACAGATGCACGTGTTAAAAATAAAGTCAAGTATTAACTTGTAAAATACACCTTTTCTATAAATATGTAAAAAAGTTATTGCTTATAATGTAAAATATGTTCATTTTTGCTAAATGCAGGGAATAAGTTGCTTGCATTTAGATTCTGCTCAAGTTGCAAAGAATGAGGCGTGGAACATTACATTTAGTATTGTTTTGATAAAACTACAGACTTTCACGATAAAGATGTCGCCTCATCAAAGATGGGAACCGGCCCACGTCTTCTTGCACACAGATGCTCCTTCATTCCTTCGTGAATAATCTGGTTAAACTACCGGTAGACGTTTTTCTCTCATCTCCTGAAATTTGTTGTCCATTTTTCTTACAAACATCCCGAGTGTGTTTATTTATTTAGTACAATAAATAAAAATATTGAGCACACCTAAACTACATTTTCAAGGTTCTTTATTGTCTTTCGCATCACAAGCGGTACATGAGGTGGAACAAAATTGTGTACTCAAGGTCCCAGTTACACCCCAAAATAGTAAAAATATAAAGTATTAAAAAAAAAACAGTATATAAGGATTTAAGATATATGCTAAACACTAATGGGGGAGTGGTGGCGCAGAGGCTAAAGAAGATGAGCCTGTGATCGGAAAGTCGCAGGTTCAACTCCCCAGACTGACATCAAAATGTGAGTGGAAAAGGTAAAACACCCACACCTGCCTCCACCCTCATTTCCCTCACTCTGGGCCCTTGAGCAAGGCCCTTAACCCCCAAACGGGTCTCTGTTGAAAATGAGTTCTCGTGACTCGATGAAACTACCTGTACAAATAAAGAGTAAATGAAAAAAGTAAAATAATACAGCATATAACTGCTGCCTGAACATTTTGACTGGTTGTCAACATGGTGTGAAAAAAAAAAAACGTAATTATTATTGTTTGCCACTATTGTTATGTTATAACTGAATTATGGGTCATCGTTGCATATTTTTCTGCTTACATCTGTCTTTCTTTCTCAGATTTTTATTTTATTTTTTTGTTGCTGACATCTTGTTGTGTGAATGCTTATGAAGCAACTATTGTGATCATTTTTCTTCCGTACATTTTTTGGCATGATTCTCGACCCACAGTTTTCAACAAATCATGTGTGTTTAGAGCCAACACAGAAGTGAAGGCTACTGGGACAGATCTGGTTGGCAGGCCGCAGACTGACAAAGTCCTTCGGATGGGGGATGAAAGATGACCTGATCTAACAGTTTTTGTTGTTCATGTATCAAAACGTTCAGCTCTTTCAGGACAGTCTTGCTATTACTTTTAGTTTTGATGCAACTTTAGCTTTTTGAAATATTTAGCCTTTTCTGCCCCTTTTGTTCTCATAGAAAATAAATGGATCTTTTTCCATCCTTCAAATCTTTAGCTCTGTTTACAACCTTTTACTGCTCCTTTCACATTTTGTTCTGCTTCATCTTCTTTCAGCTACATTGTGCAAATAAAAAAAATCAGCAACTTTCAGCTCATTTCAGCTGTTTTGTGATCCTTTGAGTCATTCTGCTAACTAACACATTTTTGTGCTTCTTCTAACTTCCATCCATCCATCCATTATCTTTACCCGCTTCTTCCATTTTGGGTCACGGGGGTCACCGGTGCCCATGTCCAGCAATCACTGTGCGAGGGGCGGGGTACACCTTGGACGGGTCGCAAGTCCATCATAGGGACACATAGAGACAAACAACCATTCATGCTCTCACTCACACCTAGGGACTATTCAGAGTTACCAATCAGTCTAACATGCATGTTTTTGGTCTGTGGGAGGAAACTGGAGTAATCAGAGAAAACCCACACATGCACGGAGAGAACATGCAAACTTCACCCAGAAAGACCCCCGGACCGAGATTTGAACCAGGGACCTGCTTGCTGAGAGGCAGCAGCTCTACCAGTTGTGCCACCGTGCTGCCGCTTCTTCCAACTTCTTTCAGCTTATTTCAGCTCATTATGCTCCTTTCAGCTTATCTCTGCAAGTTTCATTTTTTCTATTTCAGCTATTTAGCTGTTTTATGTTAATTTTCAGCTAATTCCACATTTTGGTTACTCATTTCAACTTCTTTCAGCCTAATTCAACAAAAATGTGCTCTCTACTTCCTTCTGGTAATTTAAGCTTTGTTCTGATTATTTATTATTATTATTGGCTGCTTTTCAGCTGTTTTTTCCTAATTCAGCTGTTTTCAGATAATTTCCACTTCTTTGTGCTAATTTCGGCTTCTTTCAGACCAATTGGGCAACCGTGTTCTTTCTGCTTTCTTCTGCTAATTTAAACTTGCTTTACCTTTTGCTACCTTTTAGCATTTTTGAGCTAATTTCAGCTGTTTTCAGATTAATTCAAGATTTTCATAATAATTTTTGAAACTTTCAACCTAATTAACTTCATTATGGTTATTTCAGCTTATTATGCTCCTTTCAGTTTTTTTCTGTTACTTTCAGCCTTTTCTACTATTTCAGCTATTATTTAGCTGTTTTATGCAAAATTTAGCCTTTTTAGCTAATTCCACATTTGTATAGCTCATTTCAGCATTTTCCGCTTCCTTCTGGTAGTTTAAGCTTATTTCTGCCTTTTCAGCTACTTTCAGCTATTTTATTTAGCTAATTTCAGCCTTTTTTATAGCTAATTTCCTAATATTTGTGCTCATTTCTGCTAATTTATACCTAAGTCAGCAAAAATGTTTCTGCTTTCTTCTGCAAATTAAGGCTTGTTCTTTTATTTCAGCTACAATCCCGCATGCTTTTAGCTCATTTCAGCAAATTACTCAGCAATAAGCATTCCCACTTCATTTTCACAAGGAAATGCAATTTATTTATTTGTTTTTACCAACTACAATAAAACTGGTCATGAATACCGTACATGCAAGTTTATTTCTAACAGTTTGTGCAACATTACTTGGCTGAGCTAGAAAACAAACAAGCAAACATTGATGACAAAACTGCAGGAACTTACCGCTTCTTGCCATAAAATTGTACAAGTGACCCCAAATTAAAAACTGTATCTCTACATTTCTTTTTGTTCCCAACAAATTGATAATTCATAGTGTTTCATGTTAAAGTAGAACAGCCAATAATGTTGAAGAATTAAAGCAATAGCTCAGTTTATTTTAAGAAGGGGCTTTTGTGGAAACAGTAAACATCTTACCTGTTGTAAATAATACTTGTTTTAACAGACTGACTGGAGAAATTTTCTTTTTTCTGACAAGGCTGAAAAGCTAACTACGTTATTAGCTTGTACGGGGCTAAGACCAAATTGTTATTTCTTAACAACTCCACCCTCATCTTTCTAATACAGGTAACATATTGACTGTTATAACCTTTTCACAGAACTCCTTAAAAAATGCTGCTTAATGTAAAAGTGTACCTATATTTTGTCTACCCTAAACATTGACTGAATTTACTTCCTTTAGACACCAAAGCTGAGTGAAAGTGACAGTCTTACTCATTTGAGTCCAAACAGGCTTCTACTTCTTGCTGTCTCTCACGAGGGTTCGAGACTATAAATAATCCGTCTGATAACAAAGTGCATGGTTTAAAGGTTTAAACCTTATCTTTAATAACCATAACTATACTAGTCTAAAAATAGATCCTCTTCCTGCATTTTGTTCTGTCTGCCCTATTGGCACCATTAATATGAACCAAGGCTGTACAAGTTAAAATAAGTCGACTGCTTTGATTATGATTCAGTCAAAAGTCTAGAGAGAATCAGAGAACTGACAGATTTGCGAACATGATTCCCTTCATTCAGCACAACGCTCTGATCTTTTAGATCCAAGCAGAACTAAAGTATATCAGCTGTGTTCTGATGCCTCTGCAGCACTTGGCTGTGTTCTGCAGGACTTCTGGACCAGTGAGTTACTGTCAGGTGTTGCTAAGAAAACAGGACAACAATGTTTTTGTGCCAGTGGAGGGCAGCAATGGTGCAAGCATGAACGGTTCATGGTGAAGGACACAAAACAGATTATTTAAAGTAAGCAATACTTCAAGATACTTCCATTGAGTATATTACTCCAAAAACAAGAGTGTTTAAGTATATAAACGATATTTGGTAATTTGTAAATGATAAGGTCTATAAAACATGTTTTTGTGAGTTAAATAACGTGTTTTGTCATTCTCCATTGCTTCTCAGCTTGCACCACTGTTATGACCAACAACTTATTTATTAGACATATGGGAACATGTCTTTGACTGGGTGTGGAAGACGTACAGTTATCAGGTGGAAGGACCGGATTGTTTTGACCTGCTGCATAGAGAACTCTGGGACCCCAAACTATCCAAGTTCTCAATGTGTGGGTTCTCTCCACCCATCAAATGTCTGTAACCACAGCAGTCAGTACATTTCATTTTATTTATTTGCTCACCTAATCATTGCAAACATGATGTGATTGTAGTACAGTAACAGTAGTACTACTACCTTCTCTTGTTTCAAAGTATTTTCATGACAGTAACAGCATGCTTATTTATGTAGCTATGTTGTGATTGACTTTAAAGGTGCTATGTGTAACTTTCTGTAGAGCACAGAACTTAGAAATATTTTCAAC
Organism: Garcialebias charrua; assembly: GCA_038048925.1. Classification (NCBI taxonomy): domain Eukaryota; kingdom Metazoa; phylum Chordata; class Actinopteri; order Cyprinodontiformes; family Rivulidae; genus Garcialebias; species Garcialebias charrua. The sequence goes on from JBBPBX010018910.1 coordinate 44,115, forward strand.
AGGCAAAGCATTCTGATCCCTCCCCCTCAGAGCCATATATGGCTCTGCCCCCCTTGCTCTGCTGAAATTCAAATTCAAGCTCTGTTTTTATTGGCTGATTCAAATTCAAGCTCTGTTTTTATTGGCTGGTTACAAACTCTGTTTTTATTGGCTGGTTACAAGCTCTGTTTTTATTGGCTGATTCAAATTCAAGCTCTGTTTTTATTGGCTGGTTACAAACTCTGTTTTTATTGGCTGGTTAACGGCGGGTCACTCTGTGTTTTTAGTGTTTTTATAAATGCTGATAGAGAAGCAAGGGGACTATAGTTTTTTTCAGAGATTACTTTGTCTAACATCAGTCTGTCAGTAGATAGTGACAGAGTGAAGAAATATGTTAAAAATATATTGTTAGAAAAGTTACAGACTGCACTACAAAGTTACTGTACATAGTGCAGCTTTAAGACCTTAGTAATAAATTAGGAAGCAGCAATTTTTGTCAAATTTGACCATTTCTAACATTCTTGGAATAACGGGTGATAAGAGAAGACTTATACAGTTCATGTTTAATAGCCTTTTTTTAACAAGGCTCCCACTGAGAGGCTGTATCATGTTTGAATCAAAAAAGGCGTTCAATACAAGATCAACTGGACTTTATTTGTTACAGAAGATGTTTTGACCTCTATCCAGAGGGCTTTATCAATTCTATGAACAGACTGTGTGTGCGTGGAGTTATAAAAGTCTTAGGAGTCACGCACCAACTTATGTAAATTGCAAGCTGAGGTAACACATACATGTAAATTGACAAATCACAACTTAACAGTAGGGGTTTCCTTGAGGTCTCTGACAGAAGACACAAGAGACCTCAAGGAAACCCCTACTGTTAAGGTATACACACACACACACACACACACACACACACACACACACACACACACATACACACACATACATACATACATACAT
>JBBPBX010018911.1:0-16422 GCA_038048925.1 Garcialebias charrua
TTTATAGATGGCCTCCCTTCTCACCTCAGAGCCATCCTCTTCACACCATTATGAATTGTTTTTTTTTTTGATAGAAAGAAAGGAAAGACAGGAAGTAAGACTACAAAACAAATATCCACAAAAAAAGCACAAGGAAACCCCACCCAACCGCCATCTGCAATCCTGCAAAGTACATAACAGAACACAGCAACAAAACATACGTGCATAAAAGACACATAACATTCATGACTTTGTAGTAGATTACTGTACTATAAATATATATACCCATACCTACAAATATATATATATATATATACATATACAGGTAGTCCCCGATTTACGAGCGAGATCCGTTACAACGAGGCGCTCGTAAACCGGAAATCTCGTAATTTGGAACGGCCGCCATTTCTCTCGTAAATCCGGAAATCCGCTCGTAAATTGGAACGGTTTTCGCTAGCGCGACTAAAAACACTCTATTTTCATCTAAAAACTACTTTTGAGTGCATAAAAATGATCGGAAACGTGTGTTTATATGCTTAACTAACTAACTGTAGTGAAAAAACACATGAAAACTCAGTATTTTTTTCGTTTTTTCCAAAAATTCGCAGCTCGTAAGTCTGGAACCTCGCAGATCAGAGCGCTCGTAAATCGGGGACTACCTGTATATGTATATACAGTATATACATATACATATATACATACACATCCATTCATATTCAGTCACATACCCATCTACATATCTACATATGATATCTACATATACATCCCTGTATCCATTTGTGTGTGGTTGTGAGCATGCATAAGTGAATAAGGCTTCTCTAATAGAACATTCAATAGTGACCGTGAAACATCAGAGATCCGCCCCCCAAGACCCGAGGCAGACAAAGGAGGGACGGGAGCTCAGAGGCAGCCTTTAATCATGGAGGACGCACCGGAAATGTCCCTGATGTTACGTCACATGGGAACTATGAATTATTTTTCAGAGGTGGAAGTGGAGATCCACTCAGCTCTTCACAGGCTGTTTTTAGCCGTGACAGCATGTGTGTGTATCTGCGTCGGGGTCAGGGGAAAGGGACGATGGGCATGGGTAAAATTGATGGGTGGGGCAGATTTCTCTCACATGGCTCTGAGGAGGAGCGCTACAGCAATCTGAAGGGACCCCCAACTATCCAAGTGGCCCTTTGGTTGCCCTCCCACACACATGCTCTCTTCAAATGAATGGCAGGGGTTCAGAGCGGAGTCAGGAACCAATGAAATCACTGGAGGAGAACAGGGACCTTGACTCGCTTCATGCTCTCCAGCTTGAAAACAGAATGGAAGTTCATTAGAGCTTGTTTGTTTGAATTAAATATTTGTTTAACCTTATGGAGTGTTCAAGTCTAAAGGAAGTACGCCTGACCACTTAACACCACCCCGCGACACACATACACACAGGCTGGTGCTGGCAGGCTAAGATGCTCTAATAGAGCTCATGCTCGTTTTTGAGTGGCAGGACTTTTAAACTCTTCAAACAACGAGAGCACATAACTGTGATAAAATAAAATAAAAACTCAACTAAAGTGTACTAAACAAACACAACCAGCAGCCAGATACATCTGTTAAAAGATGCATACATATAGAGTTTCACATACAGGTATATTACATGCAGGATATGGAACATCTAGGAGGAAAATATGCTGTAATAGGAATGTTAGTGTAAACTGCTCCAGCAGCTCTCTGCCTGCTCTTACATCAGTTATCTGTTCATGTTCACGACTCTCAGATATAAAAACATTTTGAAACTTGTTAATGTCATGCTTGTTGTAAACGGTTCTTTAAATGTCCTCAGTTTGAAGAGTTTGATTCTTAATGGATAGATGAGCTAATAACTAGTCAGAGGGGGGCCTAGACTAAAGTTGATTCCTGCAGTGTAACTCCAACATTTTATCATGGCTTATACAAACATTGTTTAAAAAAAAAAACTTTACACTGCAATCACTTTGTACTAAAGCCAGTATCTCACTGGGCTGTGACTGGTGGACACTAGTGAACAACAATAGCATCAGAGTCCAGTACCTCTTAAAACATTTGTAGAGATTTTTCCATTTCTTCATATGAGTTAATTTATAAACACACGAGCTGCTTTTATGGCAGAAAACATCTGATGTTATCCTCCTGAAAGTCTATCTTACTGCTACTTCCTGTCTGACAGGAAGTTGTACCCAGAACCAGTAGAGCCCCCAGGAATAAGGTGAATAATGTAACAAGTTGCACCAAAGTGCTGCAGCTTACTTCTCCTCCTGCCTATTGAGCTTCCAAATAACCATAAACTTCCATGTAAATAATTAAGTATTGTGAAATTGATGGAGGTCTAAGATTTACAAAATAGCATTTGTTTGAACTGTTTGACGTTTTAGAATCTGGAAATGCTGAAGACGGTAAGCATGGTTGGCTGCATTCTGACTAGCCCTTAGCTCATCAGTCCTACTGAAATAGAAATATGTTACTGTCACAACATAAACTTCAAGTCTGCCATCTTGCTAGGTGTTTTGCTTATCATTGTGTAGCTACTATTAACATGTTGAAGTCACTTTGTTAAATATAACCCCTGGCATAATACTTAATGTGAAAAGGATGAATGTAATAATCAGTTCACTGAAGGCCAGATTTAGATAAAAGTTACAATTGATGGCAAAACATTAAGCCTGAGCCTGAGTTTAGGTTCTTCTTTCCTCAGATTTGCTGCCTTGCTGGTGGTAACTGGTCACCTACCAAATGGGGGAACAAATCTTTACATCTTTAGCTGAACACTGGATGGCCATTTCAGTGTTTTTGTCTGAGTGATTAGACATCTTGGAGGTCAACCATATTTTTCCAAACCTAGGCTGTTCAAGAAGCGATCCACAAACCACCACTTAAAATTGGGCAAACTATTCCTTTAGTTACATCTCTGTCTCCCTGCGCAACTTTTCTCTTCTTCTAACCTCATAAAAACACAACAGCAACAACCCTGAAACTTTATCAAATGCAGGACACCACAAATTGCACACACTACTACACAAACACAGCGACAACTGTCTCGTAAAATCGTCAGATATCACCTAACAATTTCAGCAAAATTCAGTCTGTGTCTGCTTTAAAAAAAGTCTGAAACAGCCTGTCTCCATTCAGGGTTCCTCCTGCTTGGGGTAATCGTTTCTTTTGTGCTCCTTCACATCACTGCTGAATCCATTAGGCATGAAGGTCGAAACATATTGTCATTTTCTAAACGATTTTACTACCGGAGGTCAAACTGACTTCAAACGTGACATCTTCAGGAAGACACCAAACAATCGAAGTCCTTCAAACCTTTTGCCAGTGTTATGTGTCTCTTGTCCCTGATGAGTCTCTCACTGTACATCGGCTCAGACACGTGACTCCTTTTCTTCTCTGCCGATGCCGAAGCGTTCTCCACAGAAAGTACATTGGCGCTATTGGCGCTAGCTGACAGGGGTCATGTTTGTTGTGTAAGCATTCCTCAGGGGAGCTATTTTCCTTTTGCCACCTACATCCATACTTCGATAATTCATGACCTGTCAAAATGCTTTGTGAGCAACAATGCCACCCACGAAGCTACTGGCTTAAAGATCAGAGAAAGAAGCGCTGTCATCCACAAATTACCTCAGACAAACATGGATAATTACAGGAATTAGCACACTATTTTGTCATTAGCCTTCACTTTCAATGAGTCAATAATGAAAAGAGAAACAAGAGTCATGGACAAAGACGGATGTCTTTAGAGGATTTCAAGACATCCCCCCACCACCACCTCTTAGCCCACACATTCAATTTCCATTTTTATTAATATTATTAATGTAGTCAAGCTTCAAGCTCGGAAGATGAGAGTTTTTGTCTGATTGGTATTGTGCGGGCGCTGATGGCTCAGCTCAGAGGAAGTCAGAGTAATTTCAAATGCACTTTGTCTGTGTCCTGATGAAAATGGCAGCTCGCCTTTTTAACGCTGTATATTTGCAAGCATGATTATGGGGTTCGTGTTCAAATAAATGAAGCCAAAACAATGAGACACAATCAGGACTTCATAAGCTGGCAAAAGGCCACAGACAGATTAATAAGTGCTTTCAAGATGCACGAACACACATATGCACACAGAAGACTTTTGAGATTACAGATATAAGTAACATATTACATGAGAGTTTGTCCGGAGCCATTTGGTAGCCAAATGAAAGCAGAGACCCCCACCATATAATTTACTGTTGATTTGTGTGAGCACAAATGAAACCTGATGTCTTTCAACACAAATGACGGTAACATTTCCCCTTGCTGCATCCTGACAGGACTCACCAGACACAAACAGATTACGGTAGTAATGGAAGAGAAAGACAAGTTGACATCTGGGGAGATGAAAAATATGATCAAGTTGCTTCACTTGTCGAGTCTTTTTAGTTGAAAGAAAAAATAAAAAACAACACACAATATAAACATGCATAAGTATTTGGTCCACTCAGAAAAAGGGGAGGAAGATTTTCTTTGTTTCAAGTTTCAAGTTAAAACATTGAGAAAAAAGGAAAATCTACCTAATCTGGTCGGCTGTGGCTGAGTGGTTTGAAGCAGTCGTTTTCCAATGGGAAAGTTGGGGGTTCGATTCCACAAGTAATCGCATGCCGAAGTGTCCCTGGGCAAGACACTGAATCCCTCATTGCCTCTGAAATGTGTCCCATCAGTGTATGAATGTGATAAAGCACTGATTATTCTTTCTATACTGTATAGTAGAGTGCTGTATGAATGGGTAAATGAGGGAACAGATTGTGTTGTAAAGAACTTTGAGTGTCTTGATAAGATACTCAAAGGTATACAGATGCAGTCCATTTACCATTCTAAGCCAAAATCAAATTGTTGAGGAAAAAAGTCAAAATACCACTTGTAACAATAGAGTCAGAATGGATGAAATAGTTGTTCTATTTCATCCCTACTGACCACCAGATGGTGGTGCTGAAAGCACTGAATGTTCCCTTTGCGAATGCACTGTTCGAGTAATACCAACGGAGTCACAGGTGTGACACGGCTGACCAGTCAGAGGTATATAGCCTGATGGTCATCCATGGCTCTGCTTATTTTTTCTTCTAGTGCGGTGTTCAATTCAAGGCTTCAGCCCTTTGAACATTTTCACCATCATTGGAGTCCCGACTGCCCGGCGGCCTCAGTCACCTCCGCCTCCCCCATGTCTATTGTTATGTTCTCTTAGATGGCTGTAACTGAAATGTAATTTCATTGTGCTCTGGTGCAATGACAATAAAGCTGATTCTGATTCTAAATGAAAAGATTAAAAATTTGACTAGATAAGGATATGCATTCATTCAAACTTTATTTATACAGATAAATCATATTGAACCTCGAAAACCCATTTACAAGTAAGATCTGTTTGGACAGAGAATAAGTGGTGAAAGTGACCAATCCTAACAGACAGTCAATCTTTTGCCGAAGATAGCCTGAAAAAAAAAACCCACACACAAGCACATAGTAACACATATTTAACACTGGACTCTGTGTCATCAAACGGTTTATTCACTAAGCTCTCGGTCATGTGCTCATACAGTTTGCACTACTTCTCATACTTGCACTAATGTTTGTATTACATCACTGCCTATAATCATAATACTGTTTACATTCTCTGTTTACATTTATTAATACTGTTTACTTTTATTACTACTGCTTACATGTAACTACTACTGTTTACATTTACACTACTCTAATATCTACACCACTGCTGATACATATACAATGTGCTCTGAACGGTCTTATTTAGGGATGCCCAATGTGCCTTACTGCATATGCCACTTTTTGCCTCTATAACAACATCAACTACTACCTCATACATATACTGTGTACATTAACTCATACGCTGCTTTGCCACTTTGCAAATGTCAATGCTAGAAACCTTTAGTTTATTTTAGTTATACTTTTTATACTCTTTTTTTATACTAGTATGCAAAAACTCAGGACAGTATTATGTTCATTAAATGTTTAATGTTTTAGTTTTAGAGTTGGTGTAAATTTTCATACTCTTATACCACTATGCAAAAAACTCAGGACAGTGTTAGTTTTACTATTTTATGCTTATGTCTATTATTATATGTTTCAGTGTTTCAATGTTTAGATGTTTACTGTTGCACCGAGGGACTGAGAGAAACGCAATTTCGGTCCTGTGTATGTCCTGTACAGTACATATTGCAGATGTAGTGATACAGACGGTGGTCTTTGATACACCTTCGTCTCTTTGATATGTCTCAGTGACACCTTTTCACTGATACTCTCAGAAAAAAGACATTGACACTATTTTATTACATTATTTTGAATCAAAACACAATAAGTCATAAGAGACTCTCTTATTCCTCTATTTTTGTGTTAATGAATAACCTTGTGTTACTTGTATAAGCATTATTGAATTCAATGTTTGTTAAGTCAAAGACTGTTTAATTCAAACTGTTTAATTCAAGTTGGAAATCCAATGTTATTTCAAAATAATGATCACTTCTTCATATGATGAATCAAATGGTGAAAGTGAATTAATATGTCAGACTGAACTCGATCAGTTTTGTTAGAAGTTAGAACACAGTTTTAATCAGTTGTTTTATGAAGCTGGCTCCAGTCTAATCTGTTTCTCTGTCTTCATTCTAAACAACTTCTTCTCTGTTCTAAAAACTGATCTTCTCCTATCCGAGTGACCTTCATCCACTGGTTTGTTTGGACCAATCAGAGAAGAACAACAAGTCACTGATCACAGATCCTTCCTTAAAGTTCTAAGCTGTTGCTGGAACTGACGGAGTTTGCTGAGGACCTCAATGCCATGAGGTTCCCCAAAGAACTGATGATCGTCTGGTCAACACGCTAATGACCACGTCATTCAGTTAAAGACTTATAACATGCCAAGTTATAAGTCATCTTCAACAGCTGAAAAAGCTCTCTTTTATTGACATTCCTTTAAGGAACGTCTTATCTTGAAAACAACACCAGGAGCTGCCGTTACTTTCGGTTCGAGTCAAGGCGCACGTCTGGAGACGCTGAGAATGGTAAACGAACTGACCAAACTGGACCGAGGGAGACTGACCATCTTCACGAGGTAACAAGTCGTCAAATGCTTTGCCAAGGGTACCAACGTGTAGCCGAGTTCAGCCGGAGAGCTGCCATGCTTCTGGTTAAACACATCAAGATAACTCCCTGACTCTTAACTTTTCTTCCTCCATTTACTTCCTCCTAAACCTTTATCTTCCTAAGCCAGAAACTAAGTTAATGTACCTACAGAAATGAGTAAAATATCATCCTTCACTGTTCTGTTGTTCCTATATTTCATCTGTGCTGATAGTTAATTATAGGAAAAATGATCATCCAATCATGTACATAATGTGTGATGTAATTTATTGATTATGTTAAATAAATGGACCAGTCCTGCTGTTCCAACATAAGTTTAACGTTTCCGGTGAATTACATCTGGTCAAAGTATAGAATTATTGATATTAAGCTGAAAAAGAGAGAACTCGTTTAATTAATGATGTATTTTTGTGTCAGTCTAAACCCTGCCAATTTATACATCTAAAATATAGGTAAGTCATTAAACTGACCCCCTCCTATATTACTACACAGATCTGACAATAAAGTTGACTTTGACTTTGACTAGTAACGCTGACATTCCGCTGGGGGGCGGGGGATGCAAGGGTGGTGAAAGTGTCCAGGGACACTCACAGAGGCACTGCAAGAGTTCCAATAAGAGTGGTATAATCACTCAGTTCACATAGTTCCTTTTGAGAGGGCCATAAACACTCTTGGGGTTGCCATGGTCGGCAACTTCCGGCTCTGGACGGAGCAGCAGCTTTCTTCCTTCCCTCCTGAGTTTTCCTCTCCCTGCTTTGCCACTTTGTCTTGTCTGCAGTTTTTATTTTTTTCAGTGCTCGCTCGAACATAAATTTACGATGGATCTTGTTTCGTGGGCTGTTAACTCTATTGATAAGATTTTTTCTACGAAGCGTTCCGGTCCTGGGGAACCGGCGTGCCCTTTGCAGTCGCATCCTGCAGGTTATATCATGGATTCCTGGGGAGAATGGAAGATGTTATGCCTGGACGTGCTTTCTGTCGAGGATGTGGAGGATATACCATAATTGGAATTATGATAGTAGGTGCTCTGCTTTTTGGCTTATGTGGAGTTCTCTTCTATCGGAAAATGAGGAAGACTTCCGAGGCGATCAACGCGCTGTCGAAGCTCACTTCTCAAACAGAGAGTGTTATCCGAGCTGTGACATCAATGAATCAGCTGCTTTATGAGTTGAGCCGCAAAGTGGAGGCAACCACTGAGGACCGCAGACCACCGGTAAGGTTCGGGACTCGTGTGCAGCACCCAGGAGGGTCACATCTGGAGGTTGATTCATAGTTCGGGTCGGTGGAAAGTTCCCATAATTTGGAGTGTATTGAATTCCAAACAGCCACCTGGACTTCAAGGCCACAGAAAGAACACTGTGAGCCTGCCCTAAAGATAAAACACGCTAATCTAATCAGACTCCCTGACAACCTGGACAGGCTGTCTACAAAATCTGAAGAAATGAAGCTTCTGTCGCACCCCCCCCTCTCCCTCTCCAGAGAACTGTACTGTGTCCTCTGAGACAGATAAGGCTGGCTGATCACGTCATCATCAGAACTCTGGCTAATCTGAAATGGAGCGCATGGACTTGTCTCACTGCTTCGTCCTCAAATGCAAATGTGATTTGTCTTAAGAGTTTTTTTGATGTCTCATATGGTGTCCTGTACGACAAAATGTGATATATCTTTTTTTGCAATACCAAAGCTAATTCCCTCATGGTTCTTTCCTTGTTTCACACCTGTGACCTTCATCCCGATATGGATGGGAGAGGCCGCGCTGAAGAACAAAATGTGATATATCTTTGATGTCTCATATGATGTCCTGATAGCTGCAGCTTCACACACGTAGTCCCCTCAGGATGACTGTGCGTACATATTCACGCTGTACTGGGGCAAACTTGTGCAATGTTAATAAAAGTACTCTGACTCTCTCTGACTCTGATATATATACATATATATATTTTTTTTGTTATGTTTTTTTTTTCTTTTTTATGTTTTATCTCTCTGATAGTGACTCAAAATAATCTAAATAAACATCAGATTGTCACTACTGTCTATGTTCCTCTTGATCATCACTTCCAACTACTGAGAATGAAGATATGCAACTGCTCATCTCAGTAGTGTGATTTTTTTAAAATATATTGCTGCTGACAAGATTGAGTCTGACGATTCATGCATGACACAGAACAACAGGAATGGTTAAAATGATTTTATAAATCGCTGCTGGTGTGGGTCTGGTTCCGGGTACAGATCCAGTCTGCAGAGTTAGGAGAGTCAGTGAACTTGGCAGGACTGTGAAGGTTCAGATGATAATAATGAGTCACTACCCTTCACAGTCAAGTAAGAGGTAATCCTTGAGATGGTGGAGGAGGTTAATGTCACGAGCTATGAGCAGGAGAGTGGTAATGCAGAGTAAGATTTTTAGGTCCAGTAAGACAGGCTTGGGTCAAGAATTGTTGGGCAGAGATCCAAATCCAAATCCAAAGCATGATCCAAAAAACCCAAACATACCGGTAGTCATGATAATCATAAACAGAGTTGGTACCATGGTCAGAAGGCAGAGTCCAGAACAGGCAAGGATTTGGCAAGTCATGTAAACCAAAAGACAGGCAAAGCTATGGCATGGACGCTGGACATCTACTAACACAAGGTAGTTGATAATCTGGAAAGAAGTGAGTGAGTGACAGGAACTCAAATAATGAGCTTAACAGGTGCATGGAATCTGAAAGTTATGCACCATAACTCATGTTCCCTGAAGGAAGGGAACAAGGTGCAACATAGATGCTATGGGAAATTGCACTCTGCGCGATTACCTGAAGGAATACAATCACGCCTTTACAGCAGGGGTGCCAGCGTCACCCTAGAGACCCCGCCCTCTGGGTACTTAAGGCTCTGACGCCCATCCTACTTTCTCTAAAATGCACTTCACCGAGCTTTCAGCATTGAAAGGGCCAAGTATGTTGCACCTCGTTCCCTTCCTTCAGGGAACATGAGTTATGGTGCATAACTTTCAGTTCCCTTATCAGTCAGTCACTCGGTGCAACATAGATGCTATGGGAACGTAATTCATTCACGCCCTTGAAATGCTCAGTAAAATGCATCCTAGTGTGAATGTCCGCCTTTATTCAATAGGCATCTCAAGGTCGCTTTCTACCATGTGTTAGAAAGGACAGCCTGAGTGACATCACACGCAGTAAGGTCCAAACTGTAATGCTTTGCAAAAGTATTTGTAGAGCTCCAGTTTGCAGCCGCACAGATGTCTGCAACTGGTACACCCTTGAACAAAGACCACGAGGTGACCAGGCCCCGAGTGGAGTGGGCACGCACTCCAGAGGGCACCTGTTGACCTTTCCTACTGTACGCCCTTTTTATGGCCTCAGTCACCCAGTGTGAGAGGCGCTGCTTTGATAGGGCCTTTCCGGTAGCAGGTGCTGCAAAGCATACAAACAGTTGGTTTGTTTTTCTCCATTCAGCTGTTCTCTGCATGTAAGTGCTTAAAGCCCTCATGGGGAAGAGAGCCTTCAGCCTTTTCTGTTCCTGAGTGAGGACAGGAGCAGGAGGAAAAGAAGAGAGATCAAAGTCCAGACTTCTGGGGTTCAGAGTCAGGACCTTAGGGATATACGTAGGATTGGGCCTTAGGGTGACCTTTGACCCGTCAGGGGCAAACCTGGTACACATTGTTTGCACGGAAAAGGCATGGAGGTCACCTACATGATTTGCCGAACACAGAGCCAGAAGCAGAGCCGTCTTATAAGAGTAGATCTATCGTAATATCACTCAGTGGTTCGAATTGGGGTCACAGAGAGCCCCCAAGACCAGAGTAAGATCCCATCCAGGGGTCAAGATCCTGCTGGGGGGGTCTCTTCCTTAGCACGTCCTTCATAAATCTTATAATGAGCAGGTACGCGCCAGGCGTCCTGCTCCCCCAACCCTCGTGACAAGCTGAAATATCTGATAAAAACACCTTAATGGTTGAGAAAGATCGATTTTTCTCAAGCAGGTCTTGAAGAAAGGTGAGGAGTTGGACCAAGTCACATGAATAAGAAATAATATTTATTTCCAATACACTCAGCTTCAAAAATACGCCATTTCCGGGTGTAGAGAGACTGTGTTGATACAGTTCATGCATTTTGAATGGTATTTACCACGTTCTCGGGCAGGCCTAAGGCCACCAGTTTGTTCCTCTCAGCCTCCAAGCTAAAATTTGCCACAGCTCTCAGCATAAGTGGCGAGGCTGTTCCTTCTGGTGACGTGGTGGTTCCCTGGAGAGGAGCAGGTGGTAGGGCCAGCTACTCCTCGAGGGTCCTGATTTCTGTGGCTCTTTGAGGGTCTACCAGATTAGGGAGAAGGCCCTCTTGCAGATGCATCTCCATACCTTTCTCATCGAGAGTGTTAGGAGGCAGAGGCAATCTGCTGACATTATTGGCCAAAAGCGGAACAGAATGCCTGTTCTTGCTGTTCTTGTGGGGGGCATGGTTTGGAGTGGGTGCAAGTTCTGGATACGAGCAGACCTCCTGACTCCATCCCGCTTCGTAGTTGGGTCTGGATCACTGTTCTCCGGTCTCATCAGTGCCCTGGGGCCTGGGGGACTTCCGCGAGACTGTGTTTCACCTGATGGAGAGGTCTCTTTTAATAGTAGAACTGATTCAGTGCAGCGAGCGCGGTCACATGCTGCAGGATCATTGCTTGAGCAAGGCACGTCGCCCACTGAAGATAAGTGGACAGTTTCAGCAAACAGATGTGAAGCTGTCCGAGACAGTCCTCCGTGTTGAACGTTTTTTTGTTTGGCTGGTGACAGAAAGTCCAGTCCCCTTCGATTAGAAGGAAGAGGAATCTGATTTAGCCCTGGTGCCATTTCTGCTCTGCATTGATTGTTTACACAAGCTGCAGTAACATCACCACTTCCTTTGTGAACGTGTGACACTGGTTTTGGCCTGTGGGCTTCTGTTGTAACCCCCCCGTCACTTACTGGAATCCAATGAATAGGAACTGGCCCAGAAGGTGGGCTGCCAGGTTCTGTCGTTGTGCACCCCGGGAGCGTGGACGTGACACAGGATCATTTGGTTTGTGTATTGCCGGCCCCGTGATTTACCACGGGGCGGGGATTGGAACACATGACCCCTCTCACCTATCTCTATGAGGATCGACGGGCCTGTTTGCCGACGCCTCTGGTACTGTCTGTTGCAGATAGACCCGAGGCACCAAGCTGGGGCTTATTGATTAGGCTAACACCCCATGAGCCGTGAAGGAGGGGGGAATGATGGCCCCCGCCCTTTATGTCGGCTGGAAGAAAAGAGGGGGCCGTGTTGCTGATGTTACTGTGTTTTGTTTGTTGTGTTTATTTTTTTTTTTTTTTGAGTCAAGAAACAGAGAGGGACTTTTTTAACTTTATTCGTGCTTATGTGTAACAACATATTTGACTTTATGTCACTCACAGCAGAAAAAAACATGATTCGTGCATAAAGTAAAGTCACCAGCTTTTTGTACCATGTTACAAACAAAGTCTGGACGTGAAAATATCATTTCCCTTACCGCATGGGCGGGTGATCGTGTAAAGTCAAGAAGAGGGCCTGGTTCATCAGGCCCGTTTCTGTCTGGCGTCCCGGTTTGCCGAGGAGACCCTGTGTCTGACCGCCTGGCGGGGAACAAATCTGTTCTTACTCCAGGTGTGTTCAGCCCAAGGCGGGTCCGGCGGTGGTCTCCGCCGGTGCTCGGCCTCATATGCCGGCCGCTTTTGTGGTGGGACACGTGTGTTCAATGGTGTCGAGGCTGCGGGGCACTGCTCCCAACTGACTCCCTGGTAGGCTACGAAGGCTCTTCTGGGGATGCCTACCCAGAGCGCCTCAGCCTGTTTGCACCTCTGGTCCAGTCTGGTCTGAATTCGATCCAGAGCTTTTCTAAATAATCCCGTCGGCTCTATGGATTGCTGCAGAAATGGAATTTTCTGTCAATCCGGGAGGTCAGTTAGAGTCATCCACAGATGGCGTTGTGCTATGACCACCTCAGCCATGTCTCTGCCTTGAGTAACAGTTGCTGTCCCCATCATACGGATCACAAAGTCTGTTGCCCTGCGCAGTTTTTCAGCCAGGTACGCCTGCATCATGGCGGACGCGTTCATTGCGCGCGCCGAGAGGCCCTGAGCCCTGTAGCATTTCTCGAGCAGAGAAGCCGAGGCTCGACAGGCTTTGCTAGGCAAAGTTGGTTTCAACCCGGATAACCTGGGGGCCAGGTGAGATGCCAGCGTGTCCTCCATTTGTGGCACATTGGCTATGCCCGTTGCATCCATCCCATCCACGTCGAGGAACTGTGAGAGCGGCAGCAGCATGGGAGCCCTAGGTTGGGTCCAGGTGAGAGTCAGCTCCATGAGGAAATCCGGAAAGATGGGCATCCTTTGCCTCGTGGCGGACTGCTGTTTTGAGTAAAAATAATTTCCTGCCAACCTTGTGACTTGTTGACGGGGTGGAGGTTCTGGCCATGGGATCTGCAACGCATCCGCTACTCTGCAACACAAGTCGAACAAAGCAGGGATCGAAAAGTCAGTCTCCAGGAGCATAGGTGCCGGGGTGTGAGAGAGGTCTCCCCCCGGTTCGTCATACTCAGGGTCGGCGTCATTATCAGAAAATTCACCTTAGACTGAAATCGAGAGTTCGTCCTCATTCATCAAGCCTCGAGTGTCGAAGTCGACTGTTAAGTCCCCGATGGGAGCCAGCGCGTCTGGGCTGTCACCCCATTCGCCTTGGGTGCTGTCCTCCAGAGCCATGTTCTCGAGCTCCGGGGTAGGAGTGAGAAGCTCAGTCAAGTCCGGGTCTGTTGGCGCCGTAGCAGCGGCCATGGCTTTGGCGACTAAGTCCGCCCGGTGCCTCCTCACAGCCTCCAGCATCTGGCTGCAGTGTGGGCATGATTTGGGCGCATCCAGCGCCATGTTCGCGTGTAGCATTCCCAGGCAGACAGGACAGGCCTCATGGGTGTCCGTCGCAGAGAGGGAAAAACCGCATCCGCTGGGGCAGGCGCGCGAGGTCGGGCTCGCCGTCCTGCCAGTCTTTTTTGGAAGTCTTGTCTTTCGCTTTCCTTTCTCCGGAGGCATGTCCGAGATAAGGCAAGCGAGTCCTTCCAAAATCCTTTTTCTCTTTATTTGAGATGTCTCCTCCGTCGCGTTGCTTTCGCTGGCTAGCCTGCTACGAAATTAGCAGAGATAGCGATGTGACGCAGTTTAGCGCCGTCGAGCGAAGTAGTCTGCGGAGAGAGGAGAAGAAAAAACTTTGGGGTTACGGTAAAATGTGCCGGACTAGCTTTCGCTAGCCTGGCAGTACGTAGGAAGAATTCTCTGTATGCCCTGTGTAGGGAGCAAGATCACCTTTGGTCGAGCGATGGAGCACAAAGAAGTCCTGCGAAGAGAGTTGAGTTCAGGTTTAAGCGAGGTGAAGGGCAATAAGAGAAAGTAGTATGGGCGTCAGCGCCTTAAGTACCCAGAGGGTGGGGTCTCTGGCGTGACGCTGATTGTATTCCTTCAGGTAATCGCGTGGAGCGCAATTTCCCATAGCGTCTATGTTGCACCGAGTGATTGACTGATAAGGGAACAGGGCTGATTGCTGTGGAGGAACGGAGTGGGCATGGTGAAGAGTGGCAGCAGCAAAGCATGAAGTAGGAAAAACAAAACATGAAGGCATCAACTATGGCAAGGAAAAACAGGAAATATGACACAAGGAGGTAGCAACTATAGCATGAGGCAACAACGGCGTGACAATTGCAATACATTAAAGTGTAGCTCACCCCACCGTCCAGAGATAGCCCCGCCCCAGCCCAGGATTTGAAAAATGCAGAAAAATGGGCGTGTCAACAGACACCGCCTAAAGGAGGGGGAGGCGGGTGGTGGGTGAGCGAGGAGGTGTGGCCAGGACGAGAGACTGTCATTGTTTTTGAATGTTAAAATTACATTAGTAATACACCACTTAAAACAAACAAAACAAAGTATTATTATGTAGATGTATATATATATTCTCACCCCGATCTATCCGAAACAAAAGGCTTTTTTAAAAAAAAGAAAAAAGAAATATGCCGTGACCAGGAATAGAAGGTCCTTTGGGTGCCAAACCAGTTCCTTACCTCTCGACCAACCTGGCAATTATGCAAGAGCAGTCCTTCATAGTATAAGAAACAAATACAACCACATACTTTTAGAACGCTGGAGTTTTGATTAGATTTTGATGAAGTGAAAAGTATTCTTAAAATAAATAAGTTGCTAATCTGAAAAGTATATACTGTAGATCAGTGGTGCTTGTATGTTACAGACTGTCGCACCGCGAGAGTGTGTGTGTGCGCGCCGACAGAAAGGAGGAAGACAGAGACGATCTCTGCAAAGGGAGTGGCTATGGTTGAACCTTTTTTATACTCAGGCAAGACGATGTGACGTCACAACTGAGCAGACATGCCACAACTGAGCATTTGAACTAATAGTAACATCCATCCATCCATTATCTTTACCCGTTTATTCCATTTTGGGTCACGGGGGTCGCCGGTGCCCATATCCAGCAATCACAGTGCGAGGGGCAGGGTACACCCTGGACAGGTCGCAAGTCCATCACAGGGTACTAATACAGGTAGTCCCCGACTTACGAGCGAGTTCCGTTACAACGAGTATCTCGTAAGATGAAAAACTCGTAAGTCCGACAACGCACGTGCTATCTCGTAAAACCGGAACAGCGCTCGTAAATAGGAAAAAAGATGCCAAAGTGCCTTAGTGCCAACTGCAGCTGTACTTTTAGTTATTTTCATCACAGAAACAGCATACTGTACTGTACAGTACAAAACAGATAAATAAAAATATAATTTCTTACTTTGAGCTGATCAAGCTTGTCTCGTCTGTTAGCACGTCCGAGCATGTCGGGGCTCCATACATTCTGCTGCTCTAACGTCGTCCAAACTGTTTAGAGGAAGGACTGTTAGCTTGTTAAGTCCATACATTTGAAGCCATAAAAGGAGTTTACTTTAATAAACTTACCGAAAGCCGTTTCTCCGCGGTGTTCGTTAGCCACCGCCATTAGGCCTGCACTCATTAGCTCCGTGCTAACGAGTCCATCCATCCCAAAAAGGCTGTCTGAGCTGCTTCTTCACGTTAGCTGAATGTCCATCCAACATCTTAGGCTGCTAGGCGGACATCGAGGCGAGCTCCCGGCCGCCGGTTCGGTTTGGTTCTGGTGGGGTTCCGCTTAGCATTTAGCCTTAGCTTAACCGATGGGCTAATGTTGTCGCGCGGCACTTTTTAAGAGCGATCGCGGAGGATCGCGGAGGATCGCGGTGGTTGCTCCACAACAGACACGTCCACAAAGTTCACAGAGAGTT
>JBBPBX010018911.1:20978-45056 GCA_038048925.1 Garcialebias charrua
TAAACCCTTCCTACTCTCTTGCAATATTCTAAACAATGTTTTTAAATGCTAAATGCTTAAAGAGCACAGACTGTCATGATTTCAGCTCTCTGCCATCTTCCAGTGCTTTTGTCCATGCCCACTTCTCTGCTGCAGAGCAGATATTGACATGCTGCAGGAGCAAGCTTCTTCTGCAGCTCTGAACTGCACACAGGTGCAGCAGGTGATACAATTTTTGATAAAAAATAAAAAAAATCCCATGCCGATCGTGCAGCTCATCCATCAATAAGCCAGTTCTGTGTTATTTCCAGTCTTACTTTGAAAAACCAACATAGAGCGAGTCCACAACTCCCTCACAGATGCTCATCACGTTGCTCGTCAACCTGACTCCCCTGTATTTGCCAAAACTGTGCATCACCTTTGTTCTTAAAAATGAGCATCAGCACACTTTTCTTCTATTCCACATGCACTTTCTCCATGCATGTCTTCCTCTCCCGTCACTTATTCAGGACAGGGTTAACGAGGCCACAGTCTGAACAGAGATCTCTTAACTTCCTTTTCTCCAGCCATCCCTTGAAACTTTTCTTGGAGAGAATTTGAGATATTTTCAAACTTTATTTTTTTTTTTAAATTTTATTTTATTAATGAATTTATTCATTTTTAAAAATAAAATACAAAACAATCACATATATTAAATGAAAACAAAATATAAATTGAAAGGCAGCAGAAGGAAGAAAAAAATCTTATCAAATCTGCCCCTTTTTAAAACAATCAATTCAAACAATAATTATCTATAAGTAACATAACAAAATGAATAACTCATCCTAATATTCTAATTCTAATACATTACACATTAAACTACTTCATTTTTTTTTACAATTCGTTTTTGATCATTTTCTTAAACATAAACATCGACTTTGCTTTTTTCACATCATACTCAAATTCAGTCCCCATTCCAATTCCCTGGATTGAGGTGGACCGTCCCTTCAAACTGGTTCTGTACTAATGTCAATATAATGTCAATATATAATCTTTTCAGCATGTCCTGAGTCTGCCTAAAGGCCACAGTGGAACATGTTTAAAACACTTACCTTGGAAGACATTCAGATTATATCTTTGTCAGATGCTTACATCACCTTTTCTGGTTCTACTGTGAGAAAAGGAGCAGGGCCTGTACTCAAAGCAGTTGTTGAACTGATAGAAAACAAATCAAAACCAAAATTTCATTTGTTTCATTCATCCTTTGTGCTGCTGTTGTTTGGCCTATAGTTTTTGTACTACTAGTTCTAAGCCTATTCTTAGTTTAACGTTTTTCTTAGTTTATAAATTATATCTTATTACCTTTTTTTTTTTACAATTTATACTTTTGTTGGATGTAACTGGGACACTGTGTACACAATTTAATTCCACCACATGTACCACATGTGGTGCAAATGACAATAAAGACTCTTGAACTTGGTTAAAACAAATCATAGGTGACATGGTGGATCAGTTGGTAGAGCTGTTGCCCCCCCAGCAAAAAGGTTGTCAGATCAAATCCTGGCCGGGGACCTTTCTGGGTGGACTTTGCATGTTCTCTCCATGCATGCGTTAGTTTTCTCGGGGTACTCCGATTTCCTCCCACAGACCAAAAACATGCATGTTAGACTGATTGGTAACTCTAAATTGTTCCTAGGTGTGAGTGAGAGAGGGAATGGTTGTTTGTCTCATTTGTCTCTGAGCCCCTGTGACCTGTCCAGGGTGCCCCCTTCTGTATATGGGCACCAGAGACCCCCATGACCTGGGAAGGAAGATGTGAGTAAAGATGATGGATGACTGGATAGGTGGAAAACTTTTTTTTTTCTGTGAACTCAATTGTAAATAAATATTGTGAATTACAGATGATTACTATACACACCCTTTAACCTAAATTAAAACAGACACATTGTAACTAAATTAACCAATCGTCAAAGTGACAATAAATAAATAAGTAATTAAAATAAAAAATACACTTGCACCTAACTAAGAAAACATCAACAGAGTGGGGCGGTTACTTTATTTCCAGACGTCAGCTCACTGGGACTTCCACACACAGCTGCATCCAGTAAGTGTTCTGTTTTACCAGTGTTCCCTGTTCCTCCCAGTCTCCCAGATGCTTCACAAATGCATTCACTGCTGATGCAGATAGAAAATGGGTTTTGCCTGTGACAATAGGAGATGAATGGAGAAGTGCTTGGAGTAAATGAGGTGATTTCCATGATGAAATAGAGCGATAAAAAGTCAGAGGAGAGCTCACTTTTCTTCTCTTCTCTGCTCTCCCTCTCTCGCTCCTCCTACCCTGCTTTGTTGCTTGTACATTTATCATGACATCACAGTGATGGAGAATGCACACATGCAGTACATGAAGTGGAAAGTGAGTGCTGAACTGAAATCAGCCAAAGAAAAGCATGCTGGTGTCTTACACTGAAACCTGGCTCATTCTGCATCCCATCTGCAGATGACCTTGAAGTAAAACAGCTGATGTCACTCTGGAGCAGCCTGGTGTGTTGGTCTGCATGGATAAGAGACGAATGTGAATTGCGGCTTCCGAAAAAAGTCAGCAAGGAATAATTTAGTTGACAAAGGCAGGTGCAAGGGCAAAGCTCGGGTATATTTCCTGAAGCCCTATAGATTGTTCTTTGCCCTCTAAGGTGACGACACTCCGCAACTCTTTATGATTTATGTTTGACATCCCAGCACGATCCCTTAAAATAGATCATATTGAAATTAGGTATAGAAACTGTGTCTGTAGTCTCAAATCACATAGTTTAAAGATTTTAGATGCTGTTTAGATGCATACCAAAGGTCGTTCGAAAATTGGGTTGCCATGTTCAAATCCAAGATGGGCACCTCCATAAATGTCTGTCCATGATGTGAGCATAATAACTTGAAAAACAAATTAGGTCCCAGCTTCCATTTTGGTGTGCGGCTACATGTAGGCAAAAGAAAGTTTATTTTCACAAATAGTGTGCACGTCACTATCCAAAATGGCTGCTGCCATATGTAACTCTTGTGAGTGGATAACCTGACAGTCAACATGTTAACATCCATTTTGATGAGCTGCTGCATCTAAGAGTAAGAAACGTCACAAAATTGGGTTGCCAGGTCAAAATCCAAGATGGCCACCACCACATATATATGTATACTGATCACCCCTATCATTTCAGGTTACTATTCTTTCTGTATTGATTAAAAGTATAATTTCCTTAAACGATTTTGGTAGCCTTATATTAATCTATGGTGACGAAGGCCACCATTGGCCACCCCCTGGCTCTGCCATTGCACCTGGTTGATGAAGAAGAAGAGCCGGGGAGCGTGTTGTTGTTAGCAGGCAGCTAGCAGTGTGTTCGCTCGCGGGTGTACCGCGTTTCTGTTGAGGCGTGAGCTGCAGCCTCGGTAATAGCAGCTCGTCCCTGTTTCTGAATAAACCCCGTTTGGCTGGACTCCGTCTGCAGTGTTGGCATCATTACATTGGGCAGCACGGTGGCACAACTGGTAGAGCTGCTGCCTCTCAGCGAGAAGGTTGCCGGTTCAAATCCCGGTCCGGGGCCTTTCTGGGTGGAGTTTGCATGTTCTCCCCGTGCATGCGTGGGTTTCCTCCGGGTACTCCGGTTTCCTCCCACAGACCAAAAAACATGCTTGTTAGGCTGATTGGTGACTCTAAATTGACCCTAGGTGTGAGTGTGAGAGTGGATGGTTGTTTGGTGTGAGTGAGACAGGTCCCTCTTGTAAATGAGTCCCCGTGACTCAACGAGGCTAGCCTGTATAAATAAAGGTTGAATGAATGAATGAATGAATGATATATTATATATATATATATATATATATATATATATATATATATATATATATATATATATATATATATATATATATATATATATATATATATATATATATATATATATATATATATATATATATATATATATATATATATATATATATATATATATATATATATATATATATATATATATATATATATATATATATATATATATATATATATATATATATATATATATATATATATATATATATATATATATATATATATATATATATATATATATATATATATATATATATATATATATATATATATATATATATATATATATATATATATATATATATATATATATATATATATATATATATATATATATATATATATATATATATATATATATATATATATATATATATATATATATATATATATATATATATATATATATATATATATATATATATATATATATATACAGTATATGAGTGTTGCAGCAGGTTGTTTTCCAGGATGAAGGACCCGATCTAATGGTACATCCAGACCGAACGCGTTTTCAACTTCAGGAGCGTCCGGTTTACATGCAAAGTCAATGGGGAACGCGCCTCCAGGCGCGTCTTGGCGTCGGGCATCATGTGCGTGTTGAGCATGCTGGAAAGTGTTTTTCCGTGCACGTGAACCCGCGTCAGCCTCCAAAGCACGCCTTGATCATGCTGAAGATTTTGCCGTTCAAACTCGTGAACGCGTGTGTCAACCAATCAGGGAGAGTCGGGGGGAGAAGAGAGGGGGAGAGTCCCCATGTGACGCGGAAACGAGGCAACTATGTGACGTATTGTTTGTGGGACACAGAAAAAACCCGCAAAGTCGTGAACTATGGAAGAGAAACTCATTGTAGCTGTGTGTTCGCGACAAGTCCTTCACGACCAGTCAAGTCTGCTCTACAGAGACAGAAATAAAAAGCTCCTTGCCTGGCGGAGTGCAGTGAGGAACTCGGTATACCGGTAAGCTCCTCCCACACACCCCGCCGCCACACCGCCGCAGCTTCTCGTTCTGGTCTGGACACCACTGTGGGTCCAGTGCGTCCACTTGCGTGCGTGACGAGCTTTTTTGAAGTTGAAACGCTGTTCGGTCTGGATGTACCATAAGTCTTCTAAAGAGCACAGAAATGGTAATATGTTAATTAATGTATCTAGTAATTATTCAACATTAATTATAGTTTTTAAAAAATGAGTCCCTTTGAAGTATCTGTTTTTATTTTAGACATTTATTCTAACATCATTCATATTTACAATGATGTAATGTGCATCTCCCTCATCAGATATTTTGTCACAGAGGTAATAGATGCTGTTGTTTACATTTAGATACTAAAGTTATTTAACAAATAATCCTTCTTGCTCTGACTCTGAACATTTTCAGTATTCTATTTTTAAAAAGTACGGTAAACACATTTTATGAAAGCTTAATGTTTTTGGCCAACGTCTCATTTTTTCAGTGATTTTTCTTGGATGCCATCAATTTTGTCTTTACAATGTCAGAGGATCACAACACTCCAGACATACCACTGCTTCGCAAAATAATCACTGTCTTGAGACTGAAAGACAAGAAGAAAGAGCTTCAAAATTTCCAAAAGATTGTATTTAAAACAGCTTCTGATCTACTTTGCTTTAGTCCAAAAGGTGATTTTACAGAGCCCATGATTTATAAATCTCCTGTTTTAAAGAGAATGGTAATTTTAACATCTCCAATTTGATCTCATTTGTGATAGATCTTCCAACCAAACTACATGTGCAATTATTAAATTTAAATAATTTAAAACATGTTTAGTTTATTGCTTGGCATCAAATGTAAAAAAAAAATGTTTTACCTCTTTTTGTTTCATATTTTTATCATGAAATTGTTGATCATGTTTTGCATCATCATCTTGATAGAATAATCTCTTGTAAACCCGAAAACTAGAGAAATACTAGCTTATATATCATTTCCATTTACATTATTAATAGCTTCCTTTTCCTTTTCACTTTGCCTTTTACATAAACATTAGTGCACTGCCTGGATTGTCAAATCTCATCCTTCAAATCTACAGAAAACAGTAACCGTGTTTCCATCCATTTTCATTTCGAATTTTGAGCTAATTTTTTTAATCTCGCAAATATGTAAATACAAATTAATGCAAAGCAGAAGTGTTTCCATCAACTGGCTTGAATCGCATCTACGCACAGCATCATTACGTCAGACGTCAGCATCATTACGTCAGACGTAAGCGTTACGCATGTCTACAGTAAACAGGAAGTAGCGGTTGAAAACAGAACCCGACCACACATCTCGTCAAAATGGAGAGAATATTTCAGGAATGTGTTGCTATCGGGCAAGTTGTATTTATTCTGTCATGCCAACTAGTTTTAGCGATGTTACATGTTGTCCGGAGCGGAAACAGCTGATCAGTCACATGACGTGAATGTTCGCTACGGCAGAACTGAGTCGGCAAATCTGTTTCCATCTGTCGTTTTGCGCATCTGCTCATTTTCGAAGA
Source organism: Garcialebias charrua (assembly GCA_038048925.1). Taxonomy (NCBI): domain Eukaryota; kingdom Metazoa; phylum Chordata; class Actinopteri; order Cyprinodontiformes; family Rivulidae; genus Garcialebias; species Garcialebias charrua. Next base: position 27,299 of record JBBPBX010018911.1, read on the forward strand.
TCCCAAAAACCACCTCAAGTGAGCGTATAAACTTTTTGGCGAATTTGAGGAAGTAAATTCGCATTTTGCCGTTTCCATTAAGCTTTTCTGCTGCGATACTTCAAAATGCGCAGCTAGAAACCTTGATGGAAACACGGCTAATAAGACACTGGTTTTCTGACCTTTTCCCTTCTACCAGTATGTTTGCAAAGTTATGTCCCAGCAACAGGATTCTTTGCACAATCAACATCACAAGTTTGAAATTTGCCCATTCAAGATTTGTACCCTTGTCAGTTTTAGACATTGCAGCTCTTCACTGGTGTTTGAATTTTTTGCAGCTTTTACAATGCTATTGTTTGAGTCTGAATCAGTGTTTGATTGCACCCCCCTCTACCATTAACACCTCCTTGACAGCTTCAAGAGTTTCCTGTTATTACCATTCTATTCTCAGTCTTCGCCTTCCTTTCTTCAGTAAACACAGCTGTTCGCCTGTTGCGGGGAGAAAAGATTGGCGCTGGGATTGACATGTGATGGAAAAACAGAAAACAATGTGTGACCTGGCAGCTCCGTATGAACTGTAGCAATCCCATATCAGCCTCAAACAACGAAATCGAAGGTTCCACTTGTGCGTCCCTGAAGAGAAAAACACATTATTTTTATTATCAGCCCATAATTTTACCCACTGTTGACCTGCCAATAAGGCAGACATATTAGGCATAGAGCCATCCAAGAAGCCACCTCATTTACATGGAAATTGCTCTGTAAAGATACGGTAAATGTACTTTTTTTTTCTTTTGCGCAGAATTACCCTGAGTAAATTTATATAGGCCTATACTCTCGAAGTTTGAATTCAAAGTATATTTGTCACCTGATGGAAGTTTAGTCAGCAAATGTATTCAAGTAAGAAATGTTGAAATTAATGAATGGCATGAAGTGTGTCAGGAAACAAATTGCCTGACAGCATGAAGAACACTTTCCTCATTTTTTTATGTGAAATTGTTTCCAGACTAGGTACTCTGGCTGTGATCAGGAGCTTTGAAAAACTTTGATTCCACTCATTTTCAGTTCAAACAGAATCACAAAACACAGCAGTTCTGCCTTGTAGAATTATGCTGTTTAATGGGGGAATTGTCTGTAGGTTAATTTCCTTCATTGACATTGTTTTAATAAACGCTTAACAGAAAAGAAAAAAAAGATTTTCTTTCACTTTTTTTGATTATGAGTGGCATGTACAAAAGTGTTCTCTCTAGTCTCTAGAAAAAGCCTAATTTGTTTTAATACTCTAAATCAAAACAATTTATATTTGATTCCAGAAAACTTAAAACTTGAATATGTGCCCCATATTGTGTAAATGTTCTAATCCTTCATATTTTCCTGTTAAAATAATCCAATAATTCACAGATTAAGGAGAAGCTAAATGACATGTGAGCAGTTAAATGGCAGAGATACCTTCTATGGTGGAGGTACTTTTGGGGTTTAGTTTATTTTTCCAGTTTTTTTAATGTTCTTGCTTTTTATTCTTGAGTTCTGGTCGTTATGTGTTGCCCTGGTTTATAAAGTTGAAGATTCATCCCTTGAGATTTCTCCTCTGTTTTACTGCCTATTTTTTCACTAGACTTCAGTGAGTAATCAGCCCTTGTAACTTATTTTTCCATTGCTCCCACAGCGTGTAAAGTCTTGGTTCTTCTTATCTCACCACTGGATTCTTGTATTAAAATCTATTGCTGATCCAGTTTTGCTTTTCAGTTTTACTTGTTGGCTCAGTTTTTGTTAATTTACATCAATAAACTGCTGTATTTACGTCACAAGATGCATATTTAATAAGAAACTAGCTCAGTGAACCAGAAGCTACAAAAAACTACAGCCAAAATATGAGCATCTATTTATTTATTTCAGTTTCTGTTGAATAATCAACCATTTAACAAATGTGAAAATTTTGCACACATATGAACAACAAAACTATCATACACAAAAAAACGCTATGTTGTATGGTCTGGAGTCAGCGATATTGACAAAACAACAGAAGGAAGAACTGGAAGTGGCAGAGTTGAAGATTTTAAGGTCAGCCGTGGGAGTGACAAGGATGGATACGATTAGGAATTAGATCATCATAGATTGAAGAAAAATAAGAAAAACAGCAGGCGGAAGAAATTGGGAAAGTGGGAGAAAAAAATATCAGAGTCAGAGTCAGAGAGTCAGAGAGTCTTTATTGTCATTTGCACCGCATGTGGTACATGTGATGAAAACGAGATTATGTACACGGGGTCCCAGTTACATCCAACAACAAATGCAAGAGAAAAACAGTAATAACATCTAGAATTAACTAAGAAAAACATCAACTAGTAATACACTAAGCCTAATATAGTGGGAATAAACAGCAGCACGAACATGAGTTTGTATGAGCAGATGGTCACAGATGAACACAGATGAACACAGCAACAAGAAAACAGATCAGCATCAGCATGATGTGATATTTTGCAGTGTTTATTTTTATTTTATTTTTATTTATTCATGAGTCTAACAGCCTCAGGGTAGAAGCTGTTCCTCAGTCTAGTGGTTCTACATTTGATGCTCCTCAACCTCCGTCCTGAGGGGAGTGGGGCAAAGAGTGAGTGTGCTGGGTGAGTGAGGTCTTTCATGATGCAGGTGGCTCTTTTCCTGCATCTGGAGGTGTAAATGTCTGTGATGGTGGGGAGACTGACTCCAACAGACTTCTGTGCAGCCTTCACCACTCTCTGTAGAGCTTTCCTCTCTGCAACTGTGCAGCCTCCATGCCACACGTTGATGCTGGAGCACAGGACGCTCTCCACTGCACACCTGTAGAACGAGGTGAGGACTGGGCTGCTCAGACCAGCTCGTCTCAGTCGTCTGAGGAAGTAGAGTCTCTGATGACCTTTCTTGATCAGGCTGGTGGTGTTGTTGCTCCAGCTGAGGTTATCATTCAAGTGTACACCCAAGTATTTGTAGCTGGAGACCACTTCCACTGCAGATCCACCTATGTTCAGTGGGGTGTGGGTGTGTTTGTTCCTTCTGAAGTCCACAATCATCTCCTTTGTCTTCTTCACATTCATGTGAAGGTTATTCTCTTTGCACCAGCTCTCCAGGTGTTCCACCTCCTGTCTGTAGCTGGACTCATCATTGTTTGTGATGCATCCCACCACCGCTGTATCATCTGCAAACTTAACAATATGACAGCCTGGAAGTGTGGCTGTACAATCATATGTGAGCAGAGTGAACAGAAGAGGGCTCAGCACACATCCTTGAGGAGAGCCAGTGCTGAGGGTTATGGTGGAGGAGGAGAAGTTGTGGATCTTCACGGACTGTGGTCTGTCTGTTAAGAAGTCTAGTACTGATAGGGTTAGGTGGTATGATATGATATGATATGATAGGTGGATCAATACTTAATCCAACAGTTGTGGAAATAATTTTCCTGTAATTGTCCTATGGCGACTGCATTTTAATTCTTGATGAAGTGTCTGACCATGTGGGAGGAGAGGAGAACACAGGAAAAAGCATCAAACAACATGCTAACACAAGTTCAGACAAGCAGTAAACGCTCAAGGATACAATCCCATGAATTCACAGTATGGGACATGTCAGAGCAGGACTGCAAAAGGTGGACCATGAGCAGCTGCATGTCAATAAACATTAAAATCACATGCTGGACATGGAGCTTGCTGGTATTTTTTGTACATGTCCTTATTCATTCAATGAAGCAGTGGTTTAGACACATACAGTCTCCACGCCAGGTTAACCATGTCATAAGAAGCATGTTTGTTTTGAGATCATGTTTTTAGAAGGCATTTTAAGGCAGCTGAAGATGGAGTTTCATGTGTCTATTCTAGAAATTATACCAAATGCATGGTGTGATATTTGCACCAAAAAGACTATGCATATGAAAGAGCATCTATTTATTAACTCAGCTAATAGATTTAACACATAAATAGTGCAGGCTGGCGATGATGTTAATCTTTGGAGAATAAATTGCAAAGTGTACATTTTAGTTCCACGGGTATCCTTCAGGCTCTCCCTCACACATTTCTCCTCTACTGTAAATCTAAAAAAAAAAATACAGAACTTCTTCCCTTTCTATTGAAAGAGGGTTGACACCTTCTATCCTTATCGTCTGTCTGGCCTTTGAGCCATGTGCCCCTGTAAAGGTCTCGCACATTAAAATTTACACTCCCACACAGGACCCTTCATACATATGTGCAACTGCTTCATCAGTCTTTCCCATCGTTTTATGTTCTGTGGTAAAGATCGGAGTGTACAACTGGTGGAACATGAAAAAAAGATGAGCATGGCTGGCCTGGCGTTCAGCTGAGTGCGCCCTCTCCTTGTCTTCCAGCTCTACCCATGGACAACCTCTCTCATTGGGAGTGACAAGAGTTCAGCTGTGGGGGATGAGGACAGAGGACAGAAGAGGTTTAAGGCAACAAAAAGAAAAAAGGTTCACAGCCAGTGAGAGAAACTAGAGTTAGAGAGGAAAAATGAGAGCTACTCTCAATATACGGTAATAGCTTATATTCCTGTACAATAATACAATTTCAAGAAATGATTATTGGAATTGATGAACAGTATCATAATTTGTCTCTTTAAGTGTGTTTGTTTGTGCCTCTATTAACAAAATATATCATGAACAAGTGAATGGATTTTAATGAAACTCCCAGAAAGTAATTATTGGATGTACATCAACAAGTGACAAAGCTTCAGTGTCATCCTGGGTTAAGATGGCCAGTATAGCTTACTGGTAATGGTAAACACAAACAAGGCTGAACATCAGACAATTTTACAGACAATGAACTAAAATGGAATTTTTTATAAACAAAGACTAACACATATGCCATGATAAAATATTGCATGCAAATTGTAAATCATCTCTATCCATCCATCCATCCATCCATCCATCCATCCATCCATCCATTACCTTTACCTACTTCTTCCTTTTCTGGTCATGGGGGTCACTGGTGCTCATGTCCAGCCATCACTGTGCAAGAGGTGGGGGACACCCTGGACAGGTCTCCAGTCCATCACAGGGACACATAGTGACAAACAACCATTCACTCTCTCACTCACACCTACAGGGATAATTTAGCATTACCCATCAGCCTAACATGCATGTTTTTAGTCTGTGGGAGGAAACTGTAGTACCTGGAGAAAACACGCCTGCATGGAGAGAACATACAAACTCCACCCAGCATGCCCCCCACTGGGTTTTGAACCGGGGTAACTTGCTCACTGAGGGGTGGCAGCTCTGCCAACTGTACCACCATGCTGCCCCAAATTGTACACTTTTTTTTCAAGGTCTATATAAAACTCCTACATTTTTCAAAATAAAACAATTTTAGTTTAAAACACGGGCATCTTTCAAATAATGCAAGACCTTTAGTCAAATCTTGATTTACAGACTGAGTGAGCAGAAGCAGCAAGCCTGCTGGTTCCCTTGAAGACAATAAATGATTGCTGACTATAAAAAAGGATGTCACTCACAATCTGTAGAAAATTCATTTCCATACATGCACACAGCTTGTTTCTGTGCCACCACCACTGACATTTAATTGCACTTGATATTTAAGTGCCAAAGCAGATCACATTACAAGTGACTCTTCCTCCTATTTGTGCTGGCGGCATATTTCATTATAGGTTCCTCATTTCCCTTGCTGTCCTTCAGATTGTGTTGAATGTCAGCTGCTTGGGGCATCAGGATTCTGTATCAATTATAAGTTTTGAGGCAGCCACACTGAATTAGATGCTGATAGCATCAGTGCAGACTGGACAGCCAATGAGGGAAAGCTGCACAGGTGCTTAGCGGTATGGCCATTCGATGAGCCAAGGCAGACCTCATCCACCTCAAGATAAACTAGAAAAGAAAATAGAAAAAGAAAGGGAGATGTTAATGAGACATAATACAGAAAGTAGATTGGGTTTTCACTGTTATACTGAAATGAAGTGTTTCACAACATTAACATAGCAGCTGGTTGCAGTTGCTTTTGTAGCACAGTTTTTCTTAAACCATCCATTTTCTGCCACTTGGGATCTGATCGTAGAGGCAACCTACCCAGACATCCCTCTCTCCAGTGACACGTTCCAGCTTCTCTTGGGAAAGCCCGAGGTGTTCCAAGGCGAGGGAAGATGCATTATTTCTCCAGAGAGTTCAGGGTCTTTTCTGAACAGTTGGACATATCTGGCAACCTCAAGGGGGTGTCCAGTTAGGGTCCTAATCATTAGCCTGAACCACTTCAGATTATTCTATACAATGAGGAGCAGTTGCTATTTTATTTTTACTTTGTAGTATTAGCCTAATATTGGCTCTGTTTTGAAAACCTACAATCTGTTCTTTGTTTCTCCAGGTAATCCAATTTCCCCCCACAGACTAAAAAAGCATCTTAGATGAAAAGGTAATTCTCACTTGTCTCTAGGGGTGAGAGTGTGGATGGTTGTTTTACTTAACTGTCTCTCTGTGGTCCTGTGAAGGACATGCAACCTATGACCATTAGAAATAGCCAACAGCTCCACTGAAACATTTTTTGTAATTTAATTTGCTGAAGATGTTTCAAACCTGGATTATGTTATGACATGATCATTTTCCTGGTCTTCCTTTGTCAACAAGCTTGTAGTGTGTATTTAACCTATTTTCTTTCATCACTAGAACATTGTGTTGTTCTTGCCTTTTTTAATGACCTCTCTATCTGTCTACCATCCATCCATCCATCCTTCCATCCGTCCATCCTTCCATCCGTCCATCCAATTTATGTAGTCTATTTTGTAAATCAGTGTACTCCAATCAGAAAATAAAACATATTTGTGTTTTACACTTGGGCAGCTGTGGTTCAGTTGTCCCCCAACAAGAGTTGGAGGTTTGATTCAATCAGTATGCAATCACATGTCGAAAGGTCTCTGGGCAGGACACTAAACCACCCAATGCCTCCAATGTAGGTCCCATCGGTGTATGAATGTGATCTAAAGCATTGGTTAGTTTCTATAGAATTATTTATTCGGATTAGTTTTGTAGAGATAAAGCAGTCCTGTATGGGGCAAAACAGGGTGCAGATTGTAAAGTGCTTTAAAAATGTTGCAAAGTGCTTTGTGTAGCCAACTTGGCTGTAGAACGATACTATATAAGATGCTATAAGTTGTCACATAAGTTACCAGTGATTCAAACAAACTTTACCGATTTGATCACAATTCTTTTTGTTGTTGTTGTGTTGTTTTTAAAGATGTGGGTTGTTTTGCGGCTTGAACACACAATGACAGATGTGTGTGTTAACAGAAACAGATGTGGTGTCTCTCAGATGGGTGATGTGTTACCAAAGTTGGATGTTCGACTCTTTTTTTTTCAAAGTGAACATATGTTTGATTAAACAGCCACGCAGACTTCCATTTGTTATCACATGGCGTTGTTAGTTCTTGATAAATGTCTCAAGCATCGTTGTTAAAGATGAATCAAAAGAAACCAAAGTATTACAACTGAAAATGTGTTTGTTTGTTTGTTTGTTTAGCAGAACTTGCCAGTAGATGGTACAAGTTTTTAGTCCGAACACTAAATGAGAATAGCCATTCGAAAGGAGGTCAATTTAGTTTGCCACGACTAAAATGGATAGTTTCAAGGGATTAGGATTAGGATTAGATCTTGGATTAAGTTGGTAAGAAAGTTCAAAGATAACTCATATGTGTATGTGTGTGTATCTGTGTGTATATACCATTTCTCCATTATCCATCATACAGACTGTAGAAAATGAAGATAGCGCCCTCACTGCATTACTGCCCAGTAAGCACTGATTTAGTGATTTTACAAATCCAGGTCAGCAAAGACGTGAAGGTAGATGTTCAGGTTACTGTTGTTCTGTATGCTATAACCAGAGTTTTAGCAACAGCTATGACCCCATTAAGACGTGCAGTTTGAAGGAATAATTGTTAAGATTTGAACATTTTGCCAAGTTTTCTCTGTTTCTGATTTACTTTTTTTGTTTGAATGTTACCCTGGGCTGCACAGTACAACTAGATACTATAAGAAAGACTGGAGGTTGTAGTTATGGTAAGCAAGCTATGTTTGGATTATAGTTGTGGATTTTCTTCAGGGTTGAGGGCAGGGCTTAATATGTAAACTGATCAATGCCAGAATACAAATAGCAGTAGCAATAGCAGTGTTGAAGGGGGTCCTCCCCAGGACATTTTGAATAAAGTAGATGTGATTTTCTGTATTTGGGTGTATTTTAGCAAGATTTATGTTTACCGTACTTTTCGGCGTATAAGTCGCTGTTTTTTTTTATTTACTAATTTGCATGTCCTGCGACTTATACGGCAAAGCGACATATTTATGGATTTTTTCCCATAATTTTAGACCAATTTTTTGCTCAGATATGACCGTTTTTCATTTTGGGAAAAAAATGGTGCAGTACCACTTTTGTCCGCTAAGGGACACTTCCAGAGAGTCCACCGACCGTTTCCAGCTCATGTGTACGAAAAAAGCCTCCTCTGCTCGGACTGACTCTGTCGCTGCCCGGCCTCCTGCTCTGGAGGTAACTTCTGTTTGTTAGCTGTTTGTTAGCAAGATAAGTCAAGAACCACAGGACAGATTTTTATGAAACTTACAGAATGTAATCACTGTATGGACATTTACAAGTGACTAGCTTTATGAGATGTTTGAGATTTAAAAAAAATTGTTCTTTTATCTTTGTTGTTAGCGGTTAGCTACCGTAAACAGATACCTACTATTTAGATAAATAGCTCATAAACCACTCGGCAGATTTTTTTTAGCTGACATAGTGTAATTATATGGGTTTCATTTACAAACTGTTGACCTGTATAAGACATTTGAGATAAAATTTGATTTTTTTATTCATTTTTTTTAGAGACGGAATCGTCTCGTTAGCGTCCGTTTTATTTCCGTTTATATTGTTATAAATAGCTCATAAACCACTCGGCTGATATTTTTTTAGCTTACAGAGTGTAATTATATGGGTTTTCATTTACAAACTATTGACCTGTATAAGACATTTGAGATAAAATTTGATTTATTAATAATTAATTTTCGCAGTTTACGCGACTGTTTGGAAGACGTCAAACCGAAGCAATTTAAATCCAACAGATTTGACCATTTCGTGAATTGATTAAGGAACGGTTAAACTCAGGAACCCTTGTGCTATAATGTCAGCTATAATTTTTAGCAAACAAACAATTGTTTTTCCGTGTTAATCTTGTAAAGTCCTTCTGTGCTCGCTCTCTTCTGTGGCCGCCATTTTCAGCAGGGCAAATGATGCCCTGACGCGTCGCGTAGCGGTGTCGCATAATCAATGCGACTTATAGGGCGAAACAATGTATTTATGGATTTTTCCAAATTATTGCCAATAATTGGACAAAGCGATTTATACGGCGAAGCGACTAATACGGCGAAAAGTACAGTATCTACATTTGTAAACAAATGTCTGTCTGTTCATGGCTGCTGCATGTGGGCTCCTGCCCGCATATGACTGCCTTGTTAGCTCGACACTTGCCCCCACCATTCTTTTAAGGGTGGAGATCTTTTTAAGGGTAGACGCGGAGATGACTGCTTCAAGAAGCAGCTCATATTTAATATTAAGAAGTTGTGAGTGCTTGTTGTGTTTAAAATTAGAGTTTATGTACAGTAATTATTTTTCAGTTTACATATCCAATGTCGGTTTTATTTGTTCAAGGCAGACATATTTGTTCATAACTCTATTATTAGTAAGCCTGACAGTTACCGGATCCAAGCAAAGAGTTACCAGAAAGCACCCTGTCAAAATCAGAGAGTTCCCGGATCCTGTTCCGGCAGGATCCGGCTCAAATTAAGCCCTGGTTGAGGGTAAGATGTTGAAAGACACAAAACTGTGGAGTCACATTTGAGACTTAGTTTTTATAATTTAAGTAACAAGTGTAACAAAAAGGCAGAAACGAGATCCAGTGGTCCGATGACACACATGGGTTTTCTCAGAAACAAGTCACTGTGTTGCATACCGTAATTGTTTTCAGATTTTGACCTCTCCTCCTCCTCTTCCTCTGTCCTCCAGCTGCTCTCTGCTGTCAGGTGGAACCAGAGGGGTTGTCCTTAATTATGGGGTAGAGGTTGACTGTGACACTGATGCAGGATGTGGCAACGGCATTTCCTAGGCCAGGGCCGAGCAGGGCATGACTCAGTCCTTGTAGCCTCATCCTGAGACAACAAGAGCCGTAGCACACCATCTGCTACTGCTGCTCTCCCAACAGGCCTGGGCACAGGGACAAAGATTTCTGTGGGTGGAGGTGTGTGGAAAGTTTCTTGGCCCCATGCTGATGCATCTACCTTTTAGGAAAATGGAACGAAGCAGCAGTGGAACATACAAGAAAGTCAACCTTATTATAAATAATTAATGTAAAGTATTTTCAAAATCTGTTGAATCTATTCAGCTTAATGATGCATGTTTTCACTTCCTGCACAGTCTGACATCGTACAACCTGAAAATTAATGGAACTAGTTCAGTTAAATCTGACACTGCATTTGGAAACTTTTTTTTCATACAAGTTTCAATTACATTACAAGCCTGTGTAGATTAAAAAAAAAGGGAAGGATGAAACTAAAAAGTGCATTCTAACAGAAGTGATATACATTTCACATTAGTGGAACAGCTGAGAAAAAGATAATTTAATTGAGGGAAAAGCTGCATTGTAAACTACTTTTCTAGTTAATCTAATTTTCTTCACATTAGCATGGTAGTTTGTTTATCTCCATAAGAAAACATTTAGTTTTGCTCTAACAAAGGTTGACCCCGTGAGGATGTTCGGACATAAAGACTTTTTAGCTATGATATGAATGCAAATCATGTTGAACTTGCAATAAAAATAATTGAATTAGAACCTAAAGATTCCTATAGTATAATTCATATTTTAAAACCGTAATTTTTGCACAATGACATGAAAAGCAGAACATAGCCTTTGTGTGTGTGTTTGCCTGTTAGCAAATTTCCCCTTGAACCACTGAACAAGTTTTAATGAAACTTAGAATAAGACGAACAGTTCTTTTAAATTTGATAAGCAGATCTCCTCAGTTGTCAAAAACTGTTTTTATCAGTTACGTCAAATAGCCAAAGAAAATCTGTCATTCATCTTAAAGACGTCAAAACTCTTATCTACGCCTTCATCACCACCAGACTGGACTGTTGTAACTCTTTATATGTTGGACCAGAACCATCGTCTCTCCATCGCCTGCAGTTAGGCCAGAATGCTGCTGTGCATCTATTAACAGGAACCAGAAGGCAGGACCACATCAGTCCTGGTTTAGTTGATTTACACTGGATACCTGTTCCTTTTCGTATTGATTTAAGATTCTTTTACTGACTTTTAAAGTTTTAAATGGCTTGACACACAGTTATTTAATGGATCTTTTGTACTTTTACAACCCAAACGGAACATGGAGATCCTCCAGTCAGATGCTTCTAGTGCAGCCAAAGGTTAAATTTAAGCACAGAGGGGATCAGGTTTATTTGTGGTAGACCCCAGACTCTCAAACTCCCTGTCCATTGATATTCGTTCTGCAGAGTCCATATAGTCCTTTAAATCCTTCCTTAAAACTCACCTTTTTAAGCTCTGGCTGTTAACTCAAGTTTGCTTTGAGTTTCCATCTGAAACTTTTTAGTGTGCCATTTACTTCAAATATATTCTCAGCCTTTATTACCATACCATACCATTTTATTTATAGAGCACTTAAAACAGCGACAAGGCCAACCAAAGTGCTGTACAAACAACAGGCAACACATAGGCAACATACAAAATGAAGTTAAAAAACAGAATATAGACATAAGATTGTCGCAGATAATCAATACAACGACCAAACACAGATCATCTGGTGTTGAAAGCAACGGATCATTATAATGTACTTGTGTTTTTAATGATTGACCTTTCATTTTGTAATGATTAACATTGGGGACCCAGAAAGTCAACCACAACACAGGAGTGAACAAAAAGATTTAACGCTTGTCAGAAAAAGGGCCCCAGAGGGACAACATCAGCTGAAACTCTGCAGGGAGAGAGACCAGGTTCGTGATAGAGAGGATCTTGAGACTCAGAGAACGTGAGGGGTTCTGAATCACTAACCTGCAGAGTTTGATCACTGGTGGTGATGCAGCAGCTTCAATGACTTCAGAGGGAGGGGAGACTGGGAGGGACAGAGGTTCAGCTGGATCACAGCACCTGAGTGTGACGCAGCAGCTCCAACAAACGCTTCTCTTCAGTTCGTGGAGCTTGGTCCTGAAAACTCACAACTCTGAGTCCGAGGTCTGAGATCGAGGTCAAGATCAGTGGCGAGATGTAACAAAGTACAAGTACTTTGTTGCCATTTTCATGCATCTGCATTTTACTTAAGTAGAGTTAAACATGTGTAATCTGGACTTTTACTCTACTACATTTTACATTAAGTATATGTACTTTCTACTACACTACATTTCTATAATAAATTGTGTTGATTTACTGAATCACTTCAAGGTGGTCAAATAATGTTAGAACCACCTCAAGGAGAACTGGGCCAATGACATATATTCCAGTATATATATAATTGAGCTGGGCGCAACTGTAGCACCACGCAGTAACACACCCGAAATGGATTCCACCGCGGAGAGACAGACACAAAATATGCGCCACCCATGGCCTTATTGAAAAACTATTGAAAGACAATTGAAAGATATTGAAATATTATTCAGTACGGCAGGACAGTTTATCTCTCCCAGAAGAGCCAGACAGGACTCAAAGATCTTTGAAAACCAACTTCTTCTGAACTTGAACAACAAATTCTTGCTGCAATATTAAAATGTGTCAGTTCATGGATGTTAGGAGACAAGAGATTTCTCCAAATGTCTCGACACTCAGGTCCAAGTTTTGAAAATGGTGTCGGGAAGTTAAAATATTGTTCACTATTGACCCATTACAAGGTTGACTATGTAGTCAACCATGTAACACTAGTAAATGTGTTTACTGCAGTTAAATGACACATTGGTTTGCTTTGTGTTAAATAAAAACTTTCAAAGGTAAAATCATTCCTCTTTCTTATTTTGCTTAATGACATTTTACTCTGCATGTCATCCCTGAAATTCTGACACACAGAATCACAAGTCCAAGTGTGAACTGTGTCACAGAGTAAGCACAATAAAAACATGCATTATCTGCAGCATTGTTCATTAAAATGACTCAACACTATTAATGTATTACAGAAAATATACATACAGTACACACACTTAATGATATTGTAGACCATTGCATTAGGTAATACATCCAGCAAGTACTTTTGCTTTTAATACTTTAAGTATTTTAAAAGCAAGTACTGTACTTACTTTAATTTTACTTAAGTAAAAACATTTATGCGGTACTTCTACTTTTACTAAAATACATTTTGTCTGTTTGTTTGTATTTTTACTTAAAGGTTCAGTATGCAGTTTCTGTAGAACTGCAGCACTTAGAAATATTTTCAACAGGCAAAGCATTCTGATCCCTCCCCCTCAGAGCCATATGTGGCTCTGCCCCCTTGTGGTCTGTTGAATTTCAAATTCAAGCTCTGTTTTTATTGGCTGATTCAAATTCAAGCTCTGTTTTTATTGGCTGGTTACAAACTCTGTTTTTATTGGCTGGAAAATGGCGGGTCACCTTTTCTTTTTAGAAATGCTTATTTACCACCTGGAGAAGCAAGGGGACAATATATATATATATTTTTTTCAGAGATTACCTGGCTAACATCAGTCTGTCAGGAGGTAGTGACAGAGTGAAGAAATATGTTCATAAAAAAAGCTACATACTGAAGCTTTAAGTACAGTGTTTGAGTACACCCTCCACCACTGGTCAATATACAAGTGTGGGTCATTCACAGAGAGGCAGAAAGGGCAGTATGTACTTATATGAGGGGTTCAGCGAGTGTTGGTGGTCAGTAGGAAGAGCGAGAGTCAAGGTCCAGATATCCGATGGGCAGGAATTATCCATCGTGGGCAAAGCAAAGGTGAATAATCTGTGGTCATCAAGAGTGTCAATGACAAAAGAGATCAGGAACAAAATGCTGGATTTATTCAGGCACAAAGTGATCAGATAATCTGGCAGGGAGGCAGAGTCTGGGGATCACTTAAGAAGAGCAGCGCACAGGTGCGCTGAGTGAAACTGATGAGAATGTAGAGGTTAGCATGGCAACAAAAAAACGACAAAAAAAACAGCATGACTTGACACAAACGTGAACACATTATTATTTTTGTTTTGCTGATTTCCTGTTTGTGAAGCACTTTGGTCAACACTGTTGTTTTCAAATGTGCTATATAAATAAAATTGGCATTGGCATTGACAATAAGTAAACTAATTTAATAATTTAATTTTTAGAGTCAATCTGGTTCAGTTTGGCTGACAGTTAGTCAACTTAAGCAATACAAAAAGGGTCCTAACTCAGATAAATTTTTATATACATTTAGATAAAAAAAAAACTGTAGCTGAGAATAATCCTCATCAGGTACTACAAGCAATAACTAACTTGTCCTGATTCATGCTCAATAATCCAGGTAGAAAAATACAACAAAGTTAAATCCGGTCCTCTGAACGGTTTCTTTTTATTGAAACATTCCATCTTTCATCCAAAAGACTTCATCAGTCCAAGGAGCCACAACAAACTCAGTTTTATAAATAGCCCCTTCACAGGGTGGGTCAACCAGTTTGATGGTGCTCAGATGGTTTCTGGAGTCCGCTCTCTCCTTCGCCAGTTGGTTTGAGTGGCGTAGTAGTGATTGACCCACGATGTGAAGATGCTATTTACAAGACTGAGCTCGTTGTGGCTCCTCAGACTGATGAAGTATTTTGGATGAAAATGAAAGGTTTCAATAAAAAGAAACCATCCAGAGGACCTGACTTTGTTGAATAACTTGTAGTACTTTTCTGCGTTGATCGACCTTTTCTGATGTCTAAGCTACCCATGCCATACACACTTATACACCTGTATTCACCTGTGCTGCTGTTGTTTTGGCACATTGTTTTTGTACCATTAGTGCTTAGTGTATTCTTAGTTTATTGATTGTAGAATATTCTTAGTTCATAATTCAGATCTTACTAATGTTTTTATTTACAATTTGTATTTTTGTTGGATGTACAAAGTAACTGGGACCCTGTGTACATAGTTTGTTCCACTTCATGTACCACATATGATGTGAGTGACAACAAAATCCTTGTATCCTTGCATACCATAAGAGAGGCAGGCTTTTGAAATGTATTTATGACTTTGAAAAAATAATTTCAAAGTTTGATTTTACTCACTACAGAGCAGTTTACCATGTTGCCTCAGTCCATTTTAAAAGAGCTTAGGCTTAAAGAAGACAGTAGTGTTTCTGGATAGTCTGCAATCGGCATTTGTGAATGGTATGGAGGACTAGGTTTACAAATGATGATTAGTGGAAATGTTTCTGAACCCATGCAGTAATGTCTATAACAGAATCAGTCCTGTCTATATTGTAATGCCTCCTGAGGATCTAAAGATCACAACCACCCAATTTTGACATTCATTGTATTTTGCACATTTTTGCAATCTGTAATTCTCAAAATTCTTGAATTCTTTTCATATTATTAACCATAGAAGTCTTCCATTTTTATTTGTTGAGGATCTTAATATTTTCACTATTTTTAGATGCAGCTTTTAGCAGATTGTTGAACATCTGTCCATCTTCACTTCTGAAAGATTCAGCCTCTCTAACATGCTCTTTTTATACTAAATCATTTTCTTGATCTATTGACCATTGCCTAATTAGGTACAAAATGCTCTTCTAGCTACTTTGTATTTCATATTTACAACACTTACATAAACTACTTTTAAATTTATTTAACAGAGTTTTATTGCCCCATATTTGCATTTAATTGTCAATACCACTGTGCCTAAAATTTGCTTTTATCTTGAAAATGTCAAATTATTATTTTTTATTTCTTGCTTGTTCTTCCGATATAAATTGAATAACTTGTATATAATAACACCATCTCATTGAGTACCCCCAATATATTTGCCTCCATATTAAAACTGACCAGAGTTAAATATATAAAAAATAAATTTAATGTAGTATGCACATTTCAACATGCACACAAAATCAACAGTGTTATTTAGCTTTATCCATGTTGGAATAAAACCCAATTAAACCAATGAAACACTCCTCATCTTTTATCTGTTTTTTTTTCCTTCTCAATATCAACATTTCTCACAGATAATAACTTATCAGTGGCAAAAGTGCAAGAAGTGTGGTGTTAGTGTATCACAACATTTATTTTTCTACTTTATTCCCTGCTGTCTCAGTTTTTTGATTTTTGTTTTGTTTTTATCTCATTTCAGCTACTGTTACCTGTGGTATTTTTGTCCCATTCATGTCACTGCTATGAAATTATAAATACCGGTATGTCTCTGCATGTTCTGTCTATTTTAATGATGTGTAAAGAGTCAGAAGAAACATACTTGTGGAAAATATACCTAAAAATGTGGCCAAGCCTGTCAGGAT
Organism: Garcialebias charrua; assembly: GCA_038048925.1. Classification (NCBI taxonomy): domain Eukaryota; kingdom Metazoa; phylum Chordata; class Actinopteri; order Cyprinodontiformes; family Rivulidae; genus Garcialebias; species Garcialebias charrua. Next base: position 43,759 of record JBBPBX010018911.1, read on the forward strand.
AAACAACAGCATTACACCTCCTCACTCTGCTTTCCACAGCTCTCTTTTTGTAGCAGTTAGAAGGTGAATGGTGATTGATGGGATGCCAATTATTTGTAGATCATGCAGGTTTTTAGCCTTGACACATTAGTGTTACATAGCAACAGTTCACTAACTCTTAATAAATGTGGCCAATAATCCAAAACTTCCTAATTAGACTTGCAAAAGTATGTAAATGACCTTCCGGACAGATTTAGCTGTGTGGTTTATATATTTAATTATCGGCTGCAGCAGTTTGACAGAATGAGTGTTAAATGCAATAATCATTTACTGCTTATCAAAAGTCTCATTGAAATCTTAAAGAGGTAGTGCTTAGAACAGTAGAGCTGGGGCCTCATGTACAAAGACTAGCGTGGACTTCTTACTGAAAACGTGACGTACGGTCAAATCCAGAAAACGGCGTACGCACAAAAAAATCCAGATGTATCAAACTGTGCGTACGCCGGAATCCACGCACATTGCTTTTGTACATCACAATCAACGTGGAATTGAGCGCACATGAGAGAGTGGCCGACTCCGCCTTTGACACGCCTCCATATAAATATGCAAATTCATTTAAATATGCCCTGCACCAGAGGAATGTCGTCTTGTCCCATCATGCATCACGTTCTTCAACTGCTAAAACAGCTAAAAATAAACAAAAAACAAGAATTTAAGCTGTGCAAAACTATTCAGTCTTTCTGTTTTTTATATTTTTTGCAGGTTATATTCTAATTGCGTCCATGTGGATGTAATAATTGTTAATCATGTGTGTTTGGTGTGAACAATAATGATTTTCACATCATGAACAGTTTCTCAGAATCACCTCTAAGTGTCGCCAATGGAACCAAAACCACAGAAACGTGCGTACGCCAGCCCTGGAGTTGGCGTGGGGCTGCGCACATTTCCACGTTCAGTTCTGTTTTGATACATACAGAGTTTTGCGTGGAAATGGCGTACGCAAGGTTTTTGTGCGTACGCACCGTTGATACATGAGGCCCCAGGGGCCTCATGTACAAAGACTTGCGTAGATTTCTTACTGAAACGTGACTTACGGTCAAATCCAGAAAACTGCGTACGCACAAAAAAATCCGGATGTATCAAACCGTGCGTACGCCTGAATCCACGCACATTCCTTTTGTACATCACAATTAATGTGGAACTGAGCGCACGTGAGACACCTCCCCTGACACGCCTGCATTTACATATGTTAAACAGATGCTAATTACGAAGGACATGTTTGTTTGATCCCTGCGCGATCAGAAATGATTTCTAGATTC
>JBBPBX010018912.1:0-12391 GCA_038048925.1 Garcialebias charrua
GCAGTTCTGAAAATAAAGTTGACTTTGACTTTTGACTTTGAACCTCAGCTGGAGCAACAACACCACCAGCCTGATCAAGAAAGGTCATCAGAGACTCTACTTCCTCAGACGGCTGAGACGAGCTGGTCTGAGCAGCTCAGTCCTCACCTCCTTCTACAGGTGTGCAATGGAGAGCATCCTGTGCTCCAGCATCAATGTGTGGCATGGAGGTTGCACAGCTGCAGAAAGAAAAGCTTTACAGAGAGTGGTGAAGGCTGCACAGAAGATGTTAGATCTTATCAATTATTCATTCTTATTATCAATTATTTTATCATTTATGTTTATCATTCTAGTATGTCATGATAAGTTGTTTTTGCTAAGACTATATCCAATAATGGTTTTATCTTTCATATACAGTATTCATTTACCGTAGTTTCAAAGGTTTTATTATAGGGAGCGAGGTAAGAATTAGCTACAAGACCAAGAAAGGTCTCTAGCAATGGGTGGACGCTGCCATTCCTGGCCCATGGTGGGAGCTCCAGTGAGAGGGGGGGTCCCGAGGAGAGATTTTTCCCGCTAACAAATACATCAAAGCCAGCAGCGGTTTTTCGGCTCCTTCGGGCATGGCAGCAACTGCCTCAATAGATAAAACTTAAGTTAGATAAGTTTATGATACTTTTCAATATAATCAATTCTAGTTTTTATGTTATCTTTTATTAACTTCACTATTATTCTGCATGTAGCACTAGATAAGTAAAATTAGTTAGCCTTAGTTTGAGATTTATCTCAAAAAGGGAAAATTGTTGGTTTTGAACATTGAACATATGCCACTTTTTGCCTCTATAACAACATCAACTACTACCTCATACATATACTGTGCACATTAACTCATACGCTGCTTTGCCACTTTGCAAATGTCAATACTAGAAACCTTTAGTTTATTTTAGTTATACTTTTTATACTCTTTTTTTATACCAGTATGCAAAAAACTCAGGACAGTATTATGTTCATTAAAGGTTCAGTATGCAGTTTCTGTAGAACTGCAGCAGTTAGAAATATTTTCAACAGGCAAAGCATTCTGATCCCTCCCCCTCAGAGCCATATGTGGCTCTGCCCCCTTGTGGTCTGTTGAATTTCAAATTCAAGCTCTGTTTTTATTGGCTGATTCAAATTCAAGCTCTGTTTTTATTGGCTGGTTACAAACTCTGTTTTTATTGGCTGGAAAATGGCGGGTCACCTTTTCTTTTTAGAAATGCTTATTTACCACCTGGAGAAGCAAGGGGACAATATTTTTTTTAATTTTTTTTCAGAGATTACCTGGCTAACATCAGTCTGTCAGGAGGTAGTGACAGAGTGAAGAAATATGTTCATAAAAAAAGCTACATACTGCAGCTTTAAATGTTTAATGTTTTAGCTTTAGAGTTGGTGTAAATTTTATGTTCATTGAATGTTTAATGTTTTAGTTTTAGAGTTGGTGTAAATTTTCATACTCTTATACCACTATGCAAAAACTCAGGACAGTGTTAGTTTTACTATTTTATGCTTATGTCTATTATTATATGTTCAGTGTTTCAATGTTTAGATGTTTACTGTTGCACCGAGGGACTGAGAGAAACGCAATTTCGGTCCTGTGTATGTCCTGTACAGTACATATTGCAGATCTGACAATAAAGTTGACTTTGACTTTGACTTTGACTTGAAAGTCAGATAGATCTCGGCACATTAGGTCACTGAAGTTCAGGAAAACATCTGCTAAAGTTTCCTACAAAACAGAATCATTAATCTTTGCCTTCGTGCGAACCCTCCATTACTGCAAAACTTTAATCCCTTGACAGGAACTGGACCCTCACTGATAACCAGAACTGTTTGTGTACTTTCTAAATTAAACTGTGTTGCAACTGTTCTCCCTCTGCCGGGAAACAATTTCCATCCTACTAACGGGAAAACAGACCCCGTATTGACGTCATATTTGGGTATAAATATATGCAAATGTCAGAATTAGGCAGAGAACTGTGGCTGTAATGTTCTGTGTTGAAGACTATTAAAAGACTCCCTCTTGACTGGCTAAAGATGAAGTCTCTCGTATCATTAATAACCAAAGAGCCTCAACAGAGTCAGTCTCCCCACTATCACAGACATCTACACCTCCAGATGCAGGAAGAGAGCCACCTGCATCATGAAGGACCACACTCACCCAGCACACACACTTTTTGCCCCACTCCCCTCAGGACGGAGGTTGAGGAGCATTAAGTGTAGAACCACTAGACTGAGGAACAGCTTCTACCCTGAGGCTGTTAGACTCATGAATCCCTAATCATGGTTATCACTGTGAAAAATCACTGTAATTTTTCATCCATTCAACCTTTATTTAGGCAGGCTAATCTCATTGAGCCTCGATTACTCGTTTACAAGAGAGACCTGTCTACAAACTAAAGAATGATGACAACAGCTACAGTAGAGTTTCCTTGAACAATCAAAAATAGATTAACATAAGAGAGAAATACAGTTTTTTTTTACAAGTTAAAACAAAGATATCAAAAAGCAAAACAGACAGATTATATAGATGTAGAAAATGTACCACTGGGTTTTTGATATGTGCTGCTGACTATCCATGTTACTGATCTCATGCTGCTGATTTATTTTATGCTACTGTGTTCATTCATACTCATCTGCTCACACAGACTCATGTTTGTGCTGCTGTTGTTCGGCATATTGTTTTGGTACTATTTGTGCTTAGCATATTCTTAGTTTAGCGTATTTCTTAGTTAATATCTTAAATTTTATTACTTTTTTTATTTACGGTTTATATTCTTGTTGAATGTAACTGGGACCCTGTGTGCACAATTTCGATCCACCACATGTACCACATGTGGTGCGAATGACAAATAAAGAAACTTTGACTATCATTCACATGTTGGCAAACTAAATGACCAGAAAACCACTAAAACTAATCATTTATTGCTGATGTTACAACAACAAATGAACTTCAGTTTGATGTTAGTTTAGGTCAAAACTTAAAGCTCCACTGACATGTTCTTTTAACTTTTCAAAAAATGGCACAACATATATAAATATTAAGATAGACCTCTGACCGTTTTTGCTAAAATAATGTTCAATGAATGAAATTTCCTCTCAAAATATTTTAAATTTAGCGCCGTTTTTTTAGACCATAAATCCGGATTTTCCGGTCACGTGTCAGCATTACCGATTTGACGTCACGTCCGATACTGAACTCTGCTCAAACCGTACATTGAATGGACAAAAATATAAACGCATCCGTCGAATTTAGCCAATTAAAACTACATTTTAGCGATTTGGCTTCAGTTTGGGGAAAAAAAAGTTATTTTGAGTGATGCACAACGAACGGAAAGGTTTATATTCTCCGTGTTGCTTCTGTAAGAGTTATCACGATAGCTCTGCTGCCATCTGGTGCTCAATGTGAAACCTCCCTTGAAAAAAAAAAGCAAAACGGAGAATATAAACCTTTCCGTTCGTTGTGCATCACTCAAAATAACTTTTTTTTCCCCAAACTGAAGCCAAATCGCTAAAATGTAGTTTTAATTGGCTAAATTCGACGGATGCGTTTATATTTTTGTCCATTCAATGTACGGTTTGAGCAGAGTTCAGTATCGGACGTGACGTCAAATCGGTAATGCTGACACGTGACCGGAAAATCCGGATTTATGGTCTAAAAAAACGGCGCTAAATTTAAAATATTTTGAGAGGAAATTTCATTCATTGAACATTATTTTAGCAAAAACGGTCAGAGGTCTATCTTAATATTTATATATGTTGTGCCATTTTTTGAAAAGTTAAAAGAACATGTCAGTGGAGCTTTAAGAGCTGCTGCAGATGGTCCAAAGGGTTAAATGTTGCTCCAGAGCCACAGGTTTCAGACCCCAGGATTAGAAGGTTGTGGAACTGGTGCAAATGATGAGCATGATGGGAGGAATTCTCCCAACAAACAACAGCCAGGTGTCTGTTACCTGGATTCAACAGGGAAAGGTTCGTAGAGGAACTTCTTGTAGAAATCCTTCTTGATGTCATGGACCAGAATAACAGCTTTGCCTTGGTCATCAAACTGAGGACGACCGGCTCTCCCCATCATCTGCAAAACATCTACGTGCATACACAACACATTCTTATTGTCCTTTTCAAACAAGTGTTTGAAACACACTACAGTGGACTACGATTCCACCTAAGTCCAAACTGATTGTTACCAGCAGAGTTTGAGGCAAATACTTTAATCATTTTGATTATGTCTACGTTCTCTTGCTCTTACAAAGACAAATTCAACTTCTTCAGAATGAGTGAGAACACCTGGAGACTGTGTACCTGTAATGGGGTAGTCCACGTAGCGCCTGGATTTCCCATCAAAGTATTCGGTTCCTTTGACAACCACCAGGTGAGCAGGAAAGTTCACTCCCCAAGCTAGAGTACTGGTAGCAATCAGAACCTGTGACATACAGTACACGGCTTACTGATTTGATTTTATATAAAATCTAAATGATCAAAACAAGAACTGTACTTCTGCTCCTTAATAATAATAATAATGTCTTAATATATATAATAATATAATAATAATAATAATAATGTAATAATATAATATATAATAATAATAATAATAATAATAATAATAATAATAATAATAATAATAATAATAATAATAATAACTATAATAATAATAATGTCTTAATAATAATAATGTCTTAATAATAATAAGGTCTTATTTAGGGATGCCCAATGTGCCTTACTGCATATGCCACTTTTTGCCTCTATAACAACATCAACTACTACCTCATACATATACTGTGCACATTAACTCATACGCTGCTTTGCCACTTTGCAAATGTCAATGCTAGAAACCTTTAGTTTATTTTAGTTATACTTTTTATACTCTTTTTTTATACTAGTATGCAAAAACTCAGGACAGTATTATGTTCATTAAATGTTTAATGTTTTAGTTTTAGTTTTAGAGTTGGTGTAAATTTTCATACTCTTATACCACTATGCAAAAACTCAGGACAGTGTTAGTTTTACTATTTTATGCTTATGTCTATTATTATATGTTTCAGTGTTTCAATGTTTAGATGTTTACTGTTGCACCGAGGGACTGAGAGAAACGCAATTTCGGTCCTGTGTATGTCCTGTACAGTACATATTGCAGATCTGACAATAAAGTTGACTTTGACTAATGTCTTTTCTTGTCATCTGCGTATGTTTCCCATACACAGACGAAATTCGTCTCTGCATTTAACCCAACCACCTACCAGGTGGTGCAGTGAGCAGCCCGAAAGCGCCCGGGAGCTGGATAATTAGGTGTGCACTCATAGACACCCTAAGGTGTGTAGTGGCCGGGACGCGAACCCGCGTCCTTCGGGTCCCAAGTCAAAAGCCCTGCCACTAGACCATCTTGGCTCAAATGACAGACCAGAGATGCTGCCAGGCTGCCAGACTGGGAGAGAGCTTATGTCACAAAGGGAAGACGTCAAGTGTCTGGGAATTTTGTTTACAAGAGACAGCTAAAAACTCAAATCAGCTAAAGGCTAATTAAAAGAATCAAAAAAAACTATATGGAAGCTAAACATGGCAAAAGGCTAGCCAAAAGTAGTAGAAGGGTAGCTAAAAATATCGAAACAAGTCAAAGACTGATCAAGTATGTTGAAGCAATGTTTAAATGTAGCAATGTTTTGAAAAAAAAGAGGTTTCAACATATTTCTATGGGAAACTATTTGCAAAGTTACAAAAGCTATAACATCCATCTCGTGAATGAGATGAAAGTTTTCATTTAGGAATGACTATTTAAATTAAGTAAGAAGTAGTAGTTAGATTACAAAAAAGATACCAACAAAGTAAAAAAAGTTTGTTATGCAAACTCCTCCACGTTGAACGCCATTTTGTTAAGGAAGTGGAGAACACAAGAGAACAATGGAGGGGGAAAACACTCAAGACACCAAATATCAAAATTATGCAACATCACAAACATAAAAAATGTGGCTCAGGGAAACTTAAATCCCACACTTCAGCTATGCAGCCACAAGTCACCACAGAAACCAGATACAAGAGAATGACATGTTTCACTAACAGAGGGTGTGAACAAACATGTCACCCACACTGACGCGCTGCAAACAAACTGCAAAAAAGGTCACAATAAGAAAGGACGGGCCCATAAATATGCTATGCATTAAACGAGCACCTTAACAGGTTACCAAACATTTCTGGAACCAAATGAGCCCCAATAAATATTATGGCAACAACTTTATCCCGGACGAGCCCCCAAGTATGTTAAAGTCCATGACCCACCATGTTTTCAAATTGCATCGCCATTAATATTTATTAGTTTATTTAAAAATAATACAGGAGCGTTTATTTATATTGTAGAGAAATAATGCAAAATGTGTTATTTCATGATTTATAGCAGATTTTAGCAGAAGCTCCGGGAAGATCTGCCCCTCTCCAAATATGGGCATTCACATCACTAAAGATTCCGCCTTGGAGTTACAGGCGGAGTTTTAATAAGCCTTCATCAACTTCCATGACCGCTGCTCTAAGAGAGGAAAAAAAAAAGAGAAGCGGTTGCTCACTGATGTCTGTCATATTCTGAGCAGCATCCACGTAGACATACTAGTTTAATTCGCTTGATCGCGACAAATTCATTCATTTCCGCATCGGCTTTTTATTCTCTCCCCTGACCAGACAGGTCGGGAGTAGAAAGGCAGCCGCGGCGCGGAGCTCTGAGCGCGCGGGCTTCCCCGTGCTCTCCCGTGCTCTCCGTGCTTCCCCGTGCTCCAGCAACAAGGCTGGGACAGAACCGAGCCCCGGCACGAACTTCAAAGCTGACGCAGCGGAACGGGGAGCCAGGGAGAAGACGGGAGAAGCCGCGCGGCTCGCTCCTCTCTGGGCAGAGGAGAGGAGAGCAGCCAGCAACAGTCGCAGCGGTGTTATATCTTATTAAAAAGGTCTATAAAATAAATAAAAAATAAAAACAGAGCACTGGTCCAGCTGTACACAAAAATGCACCAGGAAATATGCAGTTTTACTCTCACTCTCATAAACCTCCATGGAAACTCATCCCTTCCTTCTGGGTGGAGACGTGACAAAAGTCACTCCACACTTCGACACTTTTCGGCCGCGTTTCCGGATTCATTCGGGACTCGGTTGTTTTTTTGTTTTTTTTTTAACCCTCGCCTGGCCCAAATGCAAAAATGAAAATAGACGAAATATTCTACTACAGTAATAGTTCAATACAGGTAGTCCCCGATTTACGAGCGCTCTGATCTGCGAGGTTCCAGACTTACGAGCTGCGAATTTTTGGAAAAAACGAAAAAAATACTGAGTTTTCATGTGTTTTTTCACCACAGTTAGTTAGCTAAGCATATGGACACACGTTTCCGATCATTTTTATGCACTCATAAGCAGTTTTTGGATGAAAATAGAGTGTTTGTAGTCGCGCTAGCGAAAACCGTTCCAATTTACGAGCGAAATTCCGGATTTACGAGAGAAATGGCGGCCGTTCCAAATTACGAGATTTCCGGTTTACGAGCGCCTCGTTGTAACGGATCTCGCTCGTAAATCGGGGACTACCTGTATGGTGAATTGTTACTGTCATGGTGGGTGTTGTCCTTTAAAGTCAGAAGAATCAGAAAAATCAGAAGATCTTTATTGACATTGTACCGGGGTACAACGGGAATATGTACGCACAGTCATCCGAAAGAAGGACTAAGTGTACAAAGCTGCAGGTAGTAATCAGCGCGGCCATCTTATTCTTTATTAGAATAATAATCTTGGATATGAAAAGGGGAAAAGAACCATGAGGGTAGAAAGTGGTATTACAAAAAATATATTTCACATCTTGTCTATTAGGACATGATTTGAGACATCAAAAAACTCTACCAGCAAGCACATTTAAAACAAATTACATATGCATTTGAGGACGAGGTGGGTGAGATTAGTCCATGAGCCCTTTTCAGATCAGCCACAGTTCTGATGATGTTGTTCAGCCAGCAGTTCTGATTAGCTTTCACAGAAAGTTATTGGGGGGGGTAGATGCAGTTGTTGTCCTCGGTTCCTCATGACCCAGGAGAAATTTGATAGAAAGCCCATTTCAAAGGCTGTTGGGGAGTCAGATTCAGATAAGCTTGATTGTTGATTTTCTTCAGGCAGACAGATTTTTTTCCCTGCAACCTTGGAGTTTATCTGGACCAGGGGTCTGCAACATGCGGCTCTGGAGCCACATGCGGCTCTTTGGTCCCTCTGCAGTGGCTCTTTCAAGCTTAGACCAAAACTATCAAACTGAATTTTACTGGTTATACAAACAAAAACGAACTAGTTAAATAGTTTTCCTGTCATTTATTGTGCAAATATGTGAATACAGTACTGGAGTGAAGGAGTAAAACATACTTTAGCTTCATGCTTTATTTCTTTATACGAGTCTGCATAGTTTATAGATTTTATTTATTTATTTATATTTTAAAAGATGGTAAAAACTGATCCCCACCCCCCTTCTTTATAATCTGGTCTTTTACTTTAATAAATGTTAAAAATCATTAGATTTTTTTTGCTTTATAATGTCATCTCTACAAAAGCACCCTCCAACAAATCTAAAGTGGTCCACAGGCCACCAGTTGATAACCACAGTTGTAGCAGGTTGTTGCGACTCCGGATACGTTTAATTTAGTGAACGGAGGCATAAAAATGACTCTTTTGGTCAAAAAGTTTGCAGACCCCTGATCTGGACGATCCGTTTCCAAAATGGTCTAATTGTGGGAATCCATTCCACTGATCCATGCTATGAACCTTCCTCAAGGTCGAACCCACAATGCTGACGAGTCCCAGTAGCCGTCGGTGGCCTGAGATTCTCATAAATCGCCTCCACTTTACGGTTAAGCTCGTAAATCAGCTGATTTAGCGAGGCCACGGCACAGATCAAACTTTCACACTGACTCGGGAGCTTTGTCATGGCCGAAACTGCTCTCGAAGTCTTCCTTAGTTTCCGATAGAACAACGCTCCGCCAATGTTGATAAGCAAAGCGCCTGCCATCATAAATCCAATTATGTAAATATCTTCAACGTCCTCCACAGATAGGACTGAGAGACACATCACCTTCCACTTTCCCCAGGAATCTATGACGTAACCTCAAGAGTATGTCTGTGCTGGGTAAGCTGGTTCTCCCGGACCTTGTCGTTTTGTTGAAAAAAATCTTGTCAATAGAGTTGATCGTCCATGAGACCAACTCCATAATCTCAATTTACGTTCGAGAGATGAGCACCGAAGAGCTGCAAACACACGGAGAGCGAAGCAGGGAAAAGGGAAACATGGGAGCAAAGGCAGAAGCAGCCACCTGCGACCAATGCGAGGGAGTAAAAAATAGTAGTCCTGAGATGTCCAGGAGTAAATGACAGAACACAACATATTAAGCCCAGACAATTGTACATTTAGACAAGACTTAAAGGGGACCACAGATGCAAAATTCACTTTTTAATGTTTTTTTTTTCTCAACTTTGGGTATGTACTTCATAAAAAAACAGTCCTAGTGCCAAAAAAATGCACCCAGTGGTTTATTTACTCTAAGTATATTTATTTTACTGTGATAAGGTTTTGTTTTCAAATCCTGCGGCTTGTGACGTCACAAGCCGCAGCCACAACCCACCCCAAACCTGAGTCCAGCCCCTCACCTAGCAACCCCTGGTTAGGCTCAACCCACTTCAGTATAATAGACGTGACGGTTGTTTTTCCTGATTTCATCTCATCTTTTGTTTAAATGTTCTTAATTTCATGTGTACAGCACTTTGTTGCAGCTGTGGTTGTTTTAAATGGCTTTATAAATAAAGTATAATTGTTATTTTTACGTTTTAGTTCAATTTTTAGCGTATTAGCGATCGCTCCCAACGAGCAGCCGGCAGACGGAAAACGAGCAGACCGCCGGCGAAGAGACCATCTGCGGGCAGGAGCTGGCTGGGAACTGATAGCTTTTGAGGAGCGTGGGGTCCGGTCAGAGGTTGCCTCATACGGATAAATTAACTGGAAACACTCAGTAAACTTTGTGTATGTGTCAGGACTGAAGCAGAGATCGCTCCCAAAAGCGCTGCATGCAACGAGCGGACATAAAAGGGCGGAGGAGGAACTAGCTATTTTTAGCATCGGAGTCGGGCTAAAAGGAGCAGCTCATGGCGGCGCGCGCAGACGGGTTTCGGTAAGTTATCTTAAGCTAGCACTAACAGTAAGTCAAATGAGTAATAAAAAAAGAGCTAATTTTAAAACAACAACAGATTAGAGATACTGGCTGTTACAGAGGGCGGAGTAAATGTAAACAGATCTTTGAAGGGCGTGACCATGAGAGCTCATTATCATAAACCAGTCGTTCAAAACGAAAGTTAAAAATGGCAGAATTAAAAAGGGTATAATTGATTATCTAAGAATTATTTTGTGTATTAAATTGAATGAACATTGTCTGGATAGCCCATAGACATACCATAAAAAAATTAAAAACCTACCTGTGGTCTCCTTTAAAACATCAATCACCTGAACAAAAGAGAAAACTACGAGCCCTAGCTAAATAAAAACAAGAAAAGGGAGAAGCCCCAAATCAGCCAGAAGTTGACCGTTGGATTTCGGGAAACTCCCCTACGACAAAAAAATTGAAAACACAAGGATGGCTGGTATGTCCAGTCCCAATAACAATCAACTCAACAAAATCAGTGACAAAGTGCAAACACCGGTATCTTCAACAGGAGCATGAGTGAGGCTGGAGAGAAAAGACAGCAACCATCAGACTAACATCTCTCCTCTGGCCACCCTCGCTCCCCCAGCAGTTGGAGTTTGCTCCTTTTAAACTGCTTTCAGCCAATCAGCTCTTTATGGTGAATGGTAAATGGACTGTACTTATATAGTGCCTTTATACATTGTAGGGCTGTGTAAAAATATCGATATCACGATAAATATCGATTTTTTTCTTTCCTAGAAAAAAATCGATATTCATCTGCAAGTATTGTACCTTAATTTTTTTTTTTTTTTGCTTTTTGAATGTCCAGAGGACCAGACTTAGCTTTTTTAGATACCTCTGCATCCCTGGCACCAGTGTATCCTCAGAGAGAGTCTTCTCCACCGCTGGAGATATCATCACTGTGCAGAGAAGTGCACTTCTCCCAGAGCACGTCGATCAGATTCTATTTCTAAACAAAAATCTGAGGAGAATGTAGCTCACTTGGTCTGCAGAGTAGACTTTCTGTTTAGAGTTCACTTATTAGTCAGGGTCTATCTACAGATGGGTGCATTTGAAGTTAAATGTTCTTCATTACTTGAATTATAGACTGTTTTGGAGAAGTCATATTACTGTTTACTTACCAAGCACTAAGAGTGATTCCTTCAGATGTTAAGTGTCAAGGTTAAAAAGGTTTCAAACTATTCAGAGCAGGGCACTTGGTGCACTTTATTTACTTTACAAATGCATGTAAGCTACAGTTTTTACTGTTTCAATTGAAAGAAACATGTTTTCTCACCACTTCTTTGATTCATTTTGTCCAGCTGTCGACTTTAAGTCTGTGTCTATGTCCAACCAGAGCCAAGTATTGTGTAGTTTGTGCTTTTAATCAGTTTTCAGTTAAATTAATTCAATCCAAGTCTATAACAGTCTCAAAATGTCACCAAAATCACTCTGTCCCTTTAAAATCTTTCAGAAAATCGCAATATTGTATCGAATTGTATCGTTTGCTGAATATCACAATATATATCGTATCGTGAGTAGAATATTGTGTATCGTATCGTGAGATTACTGTATCACTGCAGCCCTAATACATTGCCTGGCCCAAAAAAAAGTTGTCATCCGATTTTAACTAAACAAATAGGTACGAGTCTCATATTGGATAATTACTACATGGGCATCTAGCTAAAAAAAGCCAAGTCTTGTCCTCTAGACATTCAAAAAACAAAACAAAACAAAAAAGTAGAAATGTTTCGTCTTTTGTCCGAAAGACTTCCTCAGTCTGAGATGCTGTGTTCAGCTCAGTCTTATAAATAGCACCCTCTCACAGTGGATCAACCAGTTTGCTGATGACAGCCGAAACCAGCTGCTCACATGATCAAGGAGGACCATCAGCCTAACAATGGATCATTAGCACCCTGATGGTTGTTTGCTATTCACAGAGGGCCGAGTGATACTAGCAATAACAGCATGAACAATTATCTTTCAGCTGCAACGTTATTTAACCCCAACTGGTGCAATGAGTTGCTTCTCATTTCTTAAACAGCCTTGTCAAAAGACACATCGCGTGGTTGTGGAAAAGATGTCAGTCTGTTTGAGAAGGGTCAAATCATTAGCATGCATCAAGCATCTAAGGAGATTGCAGAAACTACAAAAAATGGGTTAAGAACTGTCCAATGCATCATTCAAAACTGGAAGGATAGTGGGGACCC
>JBBPBX010018912.1:14945-45054 GCA_038048925.1 Garcialebias charrua
TTTTAAATTAAAAAGGTTAATTAGATAATAATAATAAAAGAACAAACCTCTTCTTGAACGGTTGAGCTGGGTGAATCTCTCGGTCATCATCATCATCATCATCAGGGCTTTAATCAGCTCCAGGGCTTGTTGACAGTTTTAGTTTTTTTCATAAAGTGCTGAACTTTTTGGCTGAAGTGTTGACATGATGGATGTGATGGAAGACGTCGTAGCGACGCTCAAGAACTTTAAAGCCGGTGCATCAACAACATTCAGACGTAGATCCAGATCTTTAAAAACTCTTACAGTTTGTGTTATTGCTCTGGACCAATCTGAATTACCTGATGAAGGTTGTTTTAATGCTGCTGTTCGGTGTTTGCAAGCTGCTTTTCTTCGTTCATGTTCGGATGACGTCGTTTCAAGTCCGTTAACAAGTTAGACGTGTTGTCTGCTGCAGACACCGGTCTGCAGATCCAATCTCCGTGAAACAACGTCCACACACAGCTTTGAATTTGCGCTAGTCTTTTAACAAAGAAGCCATAACGTTAAACAGGAGACCGCACGAGAAGCTAGGCTGCTAATGCTACGAGTGCTGCAAGATAATAGCGCCGTGCTGAAACTCACCTAGGAATTTTAGTTCCGTGGCGCATATATTCTATGGTTAATAATGTTTAATAAGTGAAAAAATAACCGAAACGGTACACAGGTGGACCGAACCGAACGTGCCGTACCGAAATGGTTCGGTACACCCGCATGTACCGTTACATCCCTAGTACTTCATACTTAATAATTAGTCTTTCATAGTTCTCACAGTAATAATAGTTAAGGATTAAACTCCCAAATAATAGTGTGTTAACACATTTAACATAGACAATTAGAGCCAAAGTGAAAGTGTTATATTGTTTTCCTCTGGTAAAAACAACTTCCATAAATTCTCCGTTATCAGTAAAGGAATACAAAGGCAGTCTGCGGCCTTCTGAGTATCCATGGAGACAGATCTGCTCCTAAGTGGCTGGAAAATGGTGTCACTCAACATAAAGAGGTTTAGATAACCAATTGGAAGTCTGTCTGCTCCGGAGGGGGTGGGGCATGACAAAACCTATAAATCCCATGGACACACAAAGCTTGGTTGAACAAACTTCAGGCTGGAGACCAGAAAGGTTCGCTCTGATTTGTTCCTCAGATTGCATTCTGATTTTCATGTAAATCTGCATACTTTAACTTTGTGTTCAATTAAATCTTTTATACTAAGGTGAAGTGCTCCTGAGTTCTGTGCTTGGATCATTTTGAACACCCCAAAACCCTTCACCATAAACTTAGCAGATGTTTGAAACCACTTAGAAAGGTCAAGGTTGAGAGCTTTTTGCAAGGTATTCTAGGATACAGGAGCGAAGTAGGAGAAAGCCCTTTTGCCTAGTTCAGTCCTCACTGAGGGAACACTGCATGATGTGATGTGAATGCTGAGTGCGTTGCAAAATATTTTAGTTAGGGGTATTAGAGAAAGGGGGGATAAATGTAAATGCATGTCATACTTCTCTGTATTTTATTGGGAACACATTTGAAAAAACCCCAACATGTATCATTTTCCTTCTGTTTTACAATCACACACCACTTTGTGCTGGTCTACAATGTTAAACTACTAAAATAATACGAAAACATTCAGATTGTAAAATAAACCGATCAAAGTGGACCAAAGAAGACATTGATGCATCAGGATTGAGAACTGCCTAAACGACAGGAAAAGCTAAAGAAAATTAAAAACAGGCTAAATCCACAAGTTGGATTTTGTGAGTGAATAGTTCCAGAATCCAGAAAAGCTGTAATGTAAATGGTCATGAACAGAAATAAATGAATAAATGAACAAGTGTAGGGCTAAAGAGAAGCAGACATGGACAGTGGATGATTGTTTGAAAATGCTATTTTCACCAAATGTTCTAAATAAACTTAGTCCAGTTGAGGGGATCCCATACTTACTGCAGGCCTGGACTTACATCACATGAAGTCAGTGTAAAGTAAATGTGTTAGGTGCAGCCAAGGTGCAGTGCACAGTTCAAGGGTATACCTGGATCTTACAGTTGACAAACAGCTCTTCAACAGTCTTTCTGTCTCGGTCATGAAGGCCTGCGTGATGCATGCCAATCCCAAAGGCCAGAGTTAGCTTCAGGTTGGAGTCTCTCACTGTGGCGATGATGGCCTCGATCTACAAACAAATTACAACACATCACAGATCCAAATCAATCTCAAAACCAGCCTCACACAAGGCACCAATTATTGTAGCGTTTATGAAATGGTGGACAAAGAAGGGTGACCCTTGCCCCTCACTTCATACACTCGTTTACTTATTTTGCACTCATTAAAGTGGGGCAGCAGCTGGTCCTTTATTGACCAACAACAACTTAATTAATATACTCACCCTTTAATAATCAGAACTCAGTCACTGAAGTGACATATGAACTCTGACATCTCAGACCACAAATCATCTCAAGCAGCAGTCAAATGTAAAGCTGATTCTCGCAACACGTTAAAACAGTAATACAGACGTTTATTTAATCTCAGCTTAACTACCACAATGTCCTTTACTCTGGAGTCATCCAGTTCCATTTCAAACACCTTCAGTTAGTCCAGAATATGGCTGCTTTGCTACTAACTGGCGTTTGTAAGAGAGGACAGATCACCCCCCACTCTGGCTTCCTACACATTCACACTTCCAGTCTCTTCTGGAGACAGTTGTGAATTACCAATTAGATAAAGTTCAGCTAAGTGCTGAACCTGAAAAGCTTATTTTTGAGCAACAGCTCTCACCATTGCTCAACTATGCAACCCACAAAAATATCCATAATTTTGAAGAAAAAGAAGGAAATGTACCTCTCGCTCATCTTGATGTAGCCACTGTTTGGGATTGTCCTCTGTGGCCAGAAAGGCAATGAGGTCCAGCGCAGTCAGACGGGTTTGTCTCCGCGACGATACAAAAATCAGCACTGGCTTGGCCGGTGAGTGACTGCGTATTGCTGGAAAGAGGCCAACAATTGCTTTATAAACATGATGTGTGTTAATCAAGCAAAATAACATTTTATCTCCTGTTAAAATGGTTATCGGTCAAAGATAAATACATAACTGTTTATGGAAACAATTTTAGCTTTTATGCATACCGTAACTTTATTTAGATTTTTTTTTTTCCAACTTTTATGCCACAAACACTTAATCTGGACATATACGGAATCAGATAAATAAAAACAACAACTTGGATTTCTGGTCCCAATCTAAATTCATATTACACCAAGAGGGGAATGTATGGCAGCATAAAGAAGGATGAGGCCAAGCAGCTGGACCTTGGAAGGTGGGTTTGTTCATGCTGGCCATGCGGGGACAGTAGTGTTGTCCGGGGAAACCATGGATGTGGACCTCAAGTGGGACTGGGCGCACAGAGGGACGGAAGTTGAATAAGCCCACCTGTTAGACAAAAGAGGGCAGAGAGAGGGGGTGGAGACAAAAAATATTTGATGTGAATAACTGCCAACATGAAGTGGCTGTTGTGTTCAGCCTATTTAGCAGATATCATGATATTCCAATGTCCATGTTCAAGGCACTTTAAAAGCCTTGAACATGGACAGGGCATCTAGCAAGAGCAGCAGTACAGTATACAGGTAGATGTACAAATCCAACTTAAATTAAAGCTGCAAGCAGCATTGAGGCCCTCGCAGCTAAGCGCTGCTCCGGCCTTTTTGTGGCAACCGTGGGAGCTCCAGCTAATCCGCACAGTCGCCATCTCGAACGCTCTCATGCCTATCCCGCACCCGTTCTCCAGGGTGTGCATTTGCCAAATATTTTAAATCACCTGCAAACTCAGGAGCTCCAGCAAAACCTCCCGGTCGCAATGGTGAACGCTTCCATTCTGTTCCCACACGCGTCCACCAGAGTGCGCACTCCACCCATATCAGTACGAGTCCATACCATACCAACTTTATTTATAGAGCACTTTATGCATCCAACAGGACCAAAGTGCTGTACACACAATCACAAAATACAATACAATCATAAAATGGAAGGGACTAAAAACAGTACTAAAATAATAAATTATGAATACAATAAAACAAAGTTAAAACATCTCAGATTGTACCAAAAGCCAAAGAAAAAAGATGGGTTTTAAGAAGAGACTTAAAAACAGCAAGTGAAGAGGCCTGTCTTATGTCTAATGGGAGGTCATTCCAGAGCTTAGGAGCTACCACAGAGAAAGCACGGTCCCCTCTAAGCTTGCGCTTTGTCCTCGGTACCCTCAGAAGCAACTGGTCAGCTGACCTGAGCGAACGAGAGGGTGTGTAGTAATGCAGCAGCTCTGACAGGTATGGAGGGGCATGGCCATTTAGAGCTTTAAAAGTAAATAAAAGTATTTTAAAATGAATCCTGTAACGCACCGGTAACCAGTGCAAAGATGCCAAAACAGGGGAAATGTGGTCAAATTTTCGTGTACCTGTTAAGAGTCGTGCAGCTGCATTTTGAACCCTCTGAAGCTGGGAAGTACACAGATCACTAATACCAACATAAAGTGAATTACAGTAATCCAGCCGTGTGGTCACAAATGCATGGATTGCTGTTTCGAAGTGCTGTCTAGGAAGGATGGCTTTTACTTTGGCTAGCTGCCTCAAATGAAAAAAGCTGGATTTTACAACTGCTTTAACTTGAGACTCCAGCCTAAGACCGGCATCCAGCTTGACCCCTAGATTTGTAACAGCTGCAAGCCTTCCAAGTTTGGCTGAAATGCAACTTTCCTGACATGAGTTTTGGGGATTTCTTGTTTTGTGGTGAGTTTGATTGGCACTTCCATTAGGCTTTTCAACATATGTGTGGTAATCAACAGTTAGCGAATACAGTTTCAGTCTTATATGTTACACAGGATGAAGCTGGAAGAGTTACCCAATAATCGTGAGTTTCTTGTGTGACTGGGCGGGGCTTAAGTGATGTCATGAATCAGCTACACCAAATTTTCTCAAAGTGCTCATTGATCAAGTACGAAAAATCTGGTGCAGATGGAATTACAAGTAGTCCTCGACTTACAACGGCCTCGAGTTACGACATTTCGGGGTTACGGCACGTATCTCCATAAATAAATAAAAATTATAATAATTTAGAATTTTTTTATTTTGAAGCTGATTTACGCAGTTTCCGGTTAACCGTTTTGCTAGCTGTGGAGGCTACAGCTGCCTGTACTCTCTAAAAAAGCTAAGTCTGGTCCTTTGGACATTCAAAAAACAAAACAAAACTTGTTGGAGCAAGTTGGACAGGTAGCAGCTGTGGAAAAGTAGCTGTTTTATGGACGGCGGTTTTACAACGTAAATGAATGGAGAATCCGGAGGAGGGAGGGAGAAACGGAGGAAATGGCTTCACCAGCATTCCAGAGTAGGAAATCAACTCTTTTTTCCATTCATTATGGCTCTGAAATGTATGTGTGTTTTGATAATTATGTAAGGTTCTGCGTTAGGATAGGCTAAGTGCTTGGTAAAATACAGTACTGTACGTATAAGGTGCAGTTTGGACATATGTTTCGAGTTACGTCGAAATTCGCTTTACGACGCCACATAGGAACGGAACTCCGTCGTAAGTCGGGGACTACCTGTATGTATCACTGAGATAGTGGGTGCACTGGAGTCAAATTTTCAACAACAATTCCAACGTGTCTAAAAGTGTTCACTGATGAAGCACAATAAATCTGGTGCAGATTGTTTGATGTATCACTGATCTGTAACTGTTTGAATAATGTAGGGGCGCACTTGAGTCAAATGTTAAACAACCATATCAATATGTTTAGAAGTGGCCACAGATAACGCACAATAAATCTAGAACAGATCGGATGGTCTATCATCGACATATAACAGTTTGAATTATGTAGGGGCGCACTGGAGTCAAAAGTTAATTAATAATGACTTCCGGCTGAATGACGGTGGAGTAAGTTGTGTCTAGGTGCACTCCTGCGGAGTTGGCCTTTTTTTCGACTACTGCCTGACACTTTTTTTTCTCGACTTTGACCGCAAACGATAGGTAATCTATACATTTAACACAATCCTTTTGTTCGGTCACAAAAATGCCACCAAAGCCTGTCAATGCTAGAAACCTTTAGTTTATTTTAGTTATACTTTTTATACTCTTTTTTTATACTAGTATGCAAAAACTCAGGACAATATTATGTTCATTAAATGTTTAATGTTTTAGTTTTAGTTTTAGAGTCGGTGTAAATTTTCATACTCTTATACCACTATGCAAAAACTCAGGACAGTGTTAGTTTTACTATTTTATGCTTATGTCTATTATTATATGTTTCAGTGTTTCAATGTTTAGATGTTTACTGTTGCACCGAGGGACTGAGAAAAACGCAATTTCGGTCCTGTGTATGTCCTGTACAGAAATATTGCAGATCTGACAATAAAGTTGACTTTGACTTTGACTTGACTAAAGGAGGGAGTTCGATCCAGACTCACCTGCGGCCTGCTCTTCGCGGTGAGTCCTCGACCTGTGCCTGTGTCTCCTTCGCCTGAGGCAACGGCCCAGGCCGCTGCAATTTGCGACATCAGCAACCTTAAAAGGAGCTACCTGTGTCTCTTCGAGAGGACTTTACTGCTACACTTAAAGCAGAGTTTCATGCTGTTCTTGGTGAAAGTCTCTCTTCGATTAATTACGAGCTGTTATCCTTCAAAAAGGAACTGTCCTCTGGCCTATCTGCGGTGCAGGATAGTTTTACGGGGCTAAAGCTAACAGTTGCTGAGGTGTAGAAATCCGTATCCACATGCACTGACAACATCATACGCCTCCAGAAAAAAGTCGACAGCCTTACTAAAACGGTGGCATAGTTGGAGGATAAATGTTATGACTTGGAGTCCCAGTCTTGGCGTCAGAACATCTGCATTGTCGGTGTCCCAGAGGATGACCCTTTATCGGCTATGACGGTTGCGGTCTCTCGGTTGCTAAAGGAAGCCTTTGGTTTGGCGGAGAAACAGCTGCTAGACCGTGCTCACCGTATCCCGATCCTTAAACCTAAGGCAGGTGAGCGCCCTCGCCCTATCGTAGCTAAGCTACATTACTAGGGATGTCCCGAGCCGATCACATGATCGGAAATCGGTGCCGATCACGTGATTTCAGACTCAATTTCAATCGGGCTTTACACACCGATCAGGGATCGGATATATATGTGTATATTTATTCTAAACACAAACGGGAATATTATATTAACTGTATGTTGTGTTACAGAGTCAAATTGTCTCGGAACAAAACATGCACAATATTTTTGCAGCAGTACCTGCCGTAAAGCAGTGCCTGCCGTAAAAAATAAGCGGAACGAGGCATTAACTTGAAGTGGAGGCAGCGATGTCTGTTGTGTGGAGATATTTTAAAGTGGATGACAAAGATATTGCGTTTGCAAACTGTGAGATATGGTAAGTTCGTATTTCAAGAGGAGGTAAGGAAAAGGCTGCATTTAACACAACAAACCTGATTAGGCACATCAGAAACAAACACCCGACACAATACACAGAGTTTAACCAGACAACCCAGCCGAAGACGAGCCAGCTCACGCTGCAAGAGACTTTATATTTATCTCATAAAGAAAAACATACACTTCCTTCTGTGAAGCCACAGGAGGAGAGTTAAGGAGTGCTGTTCAGAAAAGCATGTTACTAGCCTTATTTTATAACACTGACACTTTAAGTTTATTTGTTTACATGCCTGCTGAGTATTTTAAGTTGAACTGCTTATTTTAAATTAGACATTTTTATTTCATACTGTTGCACTAAACTTCAATGTGAAGATTTTTTTTTTTTTAAATCTTATTACTTGATTGTTCAATCTACCTCTCAGAAGTACTCTGTTGAATGTTAAGGTAAATAAAATAAAAATTAAGGGACATCTGGATCTGTTTCTTTTTTCTTTCTTCATTTTAAAAATGTATTTTGGAAGTATCGGATCGGTACTCAATATCGGCCAATACTCAAATTAAAGGACTAAGACTTGGGGTCAGAAAAACCTGATCGGGACATCCCTATACATTACTACTGTACACTGACTGTGTACTGGCGAAGGCAAGGGAGCTGCAGCGGGTTAAAGTTAACGGTATGACTATTTTCGTTTTCCCTGACTACAGGTAGTCCCCAACTTACAAGTGCTCTGACTTACGAGGTCCCGGACTTACGAGCATGCATCTCATTAAAAAAAAAATTTTTTTTTTTTTTTTTTTACTTTTTTATTTACTTTTTAATAAATGAATACATGTACAGTACTGGACAGTCACCAAGCACTTAGCCTATCCTAACACAGTTTTTAAAGATGAAGGAATAAGTTGAATTGTCTGCCTTTCACATAAAGGGAGCAAGCTCCCTATGGAGCCTGCAGGGAGGAGGGAGACAATTCAACTGATTCCTTCATCTTTAAAAACTGTGTTAGGATAGGCTAAAGCCCGAGATACACTGAAGCAGACTCCGTATACGCGCGTATACGGACGTATACGCGCGTATACGGAGCCGCTGCTACACTCGGCTTTCGTTCTCGCGTAGATTCTCGTGTTTTCGCTCCAAATTCTGACGTCATTTCCTCCGTACCGTCACTGCCGATCGTCACTTCCGCTAGTTTTTCGCTCCAAACGCTCGCGTTCTCCTTGTTGTAATATGAGCAGCTGAGCACGGAGTGCTTTTCCTGCAGCCCACAGCCCACCACAGCCCACCAGGGAATATATAAAACATCGCGCACCCAGGTAGGACCTGAATTCATTCATTTCATTCATCGAGTGAACGGAGGAAGAAGCGGTTACTTGACTTTAGGCAAAAAAACAAAAGAAAAGGCCCGATCAGCGATAAAAAAGAGGAATTTATTTCATTTGTGTAACATACAAAACAGTCCGGAGCCGGGGAAGTTTAGGTCAGACACCGCGCATCGCGTATGCGAATCGCGTATGCGTAGTAAAAAAATACCTTTGCGCGTACTTGCCCTGAGGGGCTACGCGGGGCTACGCTGCGTACGGGGCATACGTACGCTGCGTATTGGCGTATCGTGAGGACGCGCGAGTGTATCTCGCCCTTAAGTGCTTGGTGACTGTACAGTACTGTACATTTATCTATTTATAAATAAAAAACAATAAAAAATAAAAATACTGTATATACTGTATATTTTTAATAAATAGATAAATGTACAGTACTGTACAGTCACCAAGCACTTAGCCTATCCTAACACAGTTTTTAAAGATGAAGGAGTCAGTTGAATTGTCTCCCTCCTCCCTGCAGGCTCCATAGGGAGCTTGCTCCCTTTATGTGAAAGGGAGACAATTCAACTTATTCCTTCATCTTTAAAAACTGTGTTAGGATAGGCTAAGTGCTTGGTGACTGTCCAGTACTGTACATGTATTCATTTATAAAAAAAAAAAAGTAAAAAAAAAAAAAAAAATTTTTTTTTTTTTTTACTATGTGATCCTACTTACGAATTTTTGACATACGAGCGCCCCCTAGTGACGGAACTCGCTCGTAAGTCGGGGACTACCTGTATACTGCCAGAACGGCCCGAGCATGGGCAGCCTTCATTGAGTGCTGCCGTCGGCTCCATGACATCGAGGGGGTCCGGTTCGGCTTGCTCCATCCGGCCCGGCTGCGGATCACTTATGATGGAACTACACGGGTCTTCACTTCTCCTGAGGGGAACTTTATTATTATTATTTAGAGTTTTCTGAAAGAGTTCTCAATCTCCTAGAATAGTGCCCATTATATATTTTAATCTTCCTTTCATTTTGCTAGTTTTGTGGGAGTCACCTAGTACAGAAGTGTGGTTTTTTTCCTCTCTTCTTGTGTTGTTGTGGTGCTATTTGGCTGTGAGGATAAGTTTTCTAGTGACTCCTGTTGGAGTCTGCACAGTTCCTTTGTTTGGGGAAGGGCCAAGTGCAAGTAAGGGGTGGGGAGGGAGGTTTTGTACGTTTACCTTTTTCTTTTTTTTCCCTTCCCTGGTGAGGGGGGAAGGCAATATTTTTCAACCTTTATTATAAACAACAGGTCACATATCTGTTGATTTGAAAGCTCCCTGAACATCATCTGCTGTTAGATTCCTAAGTTGGAATGTTAAAGGTCTTAACAATCCAGTGAGGCGGTCTAAAATATATTCTCATATGAAACACCTGAACCCAGACATAATATTCCTACAGGAAACACATCTGCAAAATTCAAATCAGTTCAGGCTCAAATATCCATGGATTGGAGAGATTTACCACTCGGGCTTCAACTCAAAAGCCAGATGAGTAGCCATACTATTTAATAAGATTCCTTTTACAGCATAAAAAATAATGAAGGATACAAATGGCAGATTTCTTATAATTGCAGGCTGTATGTTCCACACCCCTGTTTTATTAGTGAACATTTATGCACCAAACTTTGATAATCCAGATGTTATAAACAATCTATTTAGCACACTTCCATATCTTGACACTCATTTGTTAATTCTAGCTGGGGACCTGAATTGTGTAATGAACTCATCATTAGATCGCTCTTCATCTCGGGCCTTTACGCAATCTTTTTTTTTTTTCCCTGCATTAGGGGTCACCACAGCGATCTAGTCGCACGAAGATTTGGCAGTTGTTTTTACGCCGGATGCCCTTCCTGACACAACCACAGACCACCGAGCAACCACAGCCCTCTGTGTGGAGCAGAGAGCTGATATCTAGGGTTCCCGGGGGAGCAGATGGTGTGGGTTAAGGGCCTTGCTCAAGGGCCCAGAGTGGGGCAGATGAGGGTGGAGACAAGTGTATGGACAAGTGTGACCGCTTCACTTATCCCACCCACATCTTTGATGTTGTCGGTACCGGGGCTTGNGTCACTACGTCGATGTGTCGTTTGTGTTGCATTTAGGGACGTGCGTGCAGTCGGACGTTTGTGTTCTCCCGAAGTCTAAACGCTCTAAAACCCCTTTAAATATCTCAAAACACCGCGGTTAAACAGTTTCTGACGATATTTCATGCATAGAACGAACAAGTCAGACAATCTGTCAGTATTGTGCTAACAAAACTGAAATTTGACGACCAGCACCGCGTGTCACGTGATCGCTTTGAATCGATCACAGCACATAAACAGACGCCATGAACGTAGCGTCACCTTATCACAAATGTAGATTCTTTTTCAACTCATAACACCAAAAATACACTACACGCGTTGCAGCTCCGCCCCGCTCCGGTCCGACCTCCGCAGCAAATACGCACCCATTATAATCAATGACAGAATTTACACTGGCTCCGCACGGCGGCGGCGAGCAGCGGAGAGCGGACGGCAGTCCGTCAAAATTAGAAATTTTTCTATTTCTGCCGGACGCCGGAGCTGTGCCGGAGTCAACTTTTGAAGATTACGTCGCACCAACAGGAAAAGGAACGAGCACAACTTCCGTATTTACAAAATAAAATCACCACGGGCGGACTAATCCTAGCTCTATACGGATTTATTTGTACAAAAATGCTGTCAAACTATCATTTCTGACTACGCCTACAAACGCAATACAAGAAATAAAAAGAAATACAAGAAATAAATAAAGTATTTTATTCTGAAATGTAATACATCACTTCCTGTTGCTCAAACCATGTCCTGTAGCTCATTTACGAGAGAATATCAAGGCAGCAGTATCTACAGTTGTTCTCTTTCTTCCACCGAGTGAATTGTTTTGTTCTGACTTACTTATTTATCACTTGATTTATCGCGCGATCTCGCAATTCCCGCGCATGCGTCTCGGAGCAGCGCATCCACTCGGACCTGAGCTGAGCGCAGGTAATGGAAATTGGACTCGCACAGCTGCGACCTGCGGAGCGGGACGGAGCGGAGCCACGTGTAGTGTATTTTTGGCGTAAGACGCTTAAATGCACCCCAAAAATTCTGTAAACGTATCCGAACAGTTATACCAAGCTGCTCCCAGTAAAAATAGCTCAATAAATGTCGCCCACACGGACTTTTCCCGTATTTAGCAACACGTCAGAGCTAATGGACCGAGTCAGAACCTCGATCCGACAGCTTCAGACACTATTATTCCTGCTTAAAATGTAACGAAACTTTCAGCTTACCTCAATACGGCAAAATGAAAGAAAAGTAACGAGGCTATTTTTAAAAAGTAAGGAGTAGAAAGTACCAGTAATTGCGTGAAAATGTAAGAAGTAGAAGTATAAAGTAGGCTGAAAAATAATTACTTTACTAAAGTATAGATAACTAAAATTTGTACTTAAGTAAAGTAACGAAGTATTTATACTTCGTTACTTGACACCTCTGCGTACGCTGCGTATTGGCGTATCGTGAGGACGCGCGAGTGTATCTCGCCCTTAAGTGCTTGGTGACTGTACAGTACTGTACATTTATCTATTTATAAATAAAAAACAATAAAAAAATAAAAATACTGTATATACTGTATATTTTTAATAAATAGATAAATGTACAGTACTGTACAGTCACCAAGCACTTAGCCTATCCTAACACAGTTTTTAAAGATGAAGGAGTCAGTTGAATTGTCTCCCTCCTCCCTGCAGGCTCCATAGGGAGCTTGCTCCCTTTATGTGAAAGGGAGACAATTCAACTTATTCCTTCATCTTTAAAAACTGTGTTAGGATAGGCTAAGTGCTTGGTGACTGTCCAGTACTGTACATGTATTCATTTATAAAAAAAAAAAAAAAGTAAAAAAAAAAAAAAAAATTTTTTTTTTTTTTTACTATGTGATCCTACTTACGAATTTTTGACATACGAGCGCCCCCTAGTGACGGAACTCGCTCGTAAGTCGGGGACTACCTGTATACTGCCAGAACGGCCCGAGCATGGGCAGCCTTCATTGAGTGCTGCCGTCGGCTCCATGACATCGAGGGGGTCCGGTTCGGCTTGCTCCATCCGGCCCGGCTGCGGATCACTTATGATGGAACTACACGGGTCTTCACTTCTCCTGAGGGGAACTTTATTATTATTATTTAGAGTTTTCTGAAAGAGTTCTCAATCTCCTAGAATAGTGCCCATTATATATTTTAATCTTCCTTTCATTTTGCTAGTTTTGTGGGAGTCACCTAGTACAGAAGTGTGGTTTTTTTCCTCTCTTCTTGTGTTGTTGTGGTGCTATTTGGCTGTGAGGATAAGTTTTCTAGTGACTCCTGTTGGAGTCTGCACAGTTCCTTTGTTTGGGGAAGGGCCAAGTGCAAGTAAGGGGTGGGGAGGGAGGTTTTGTATGTTTACTTTTTTCTTTTTTTTTCCCTTCCCTGGTGAGGGGGGAAGGCAATATTTTTCAACCTTTATTATAAACAACAGGTCACATATCTGTTGATTTGAAAGCTCCCTGAACATCATCTGCTGTTAGATTCCTAAGTTGGAATGTTAAAGGTCTTAACAATCCAGTGAGGCGGTCTAAAATATATTCTCATATGAAACACCTGAACCCAGACATAATATTCCTACAGGAAACACATCTGCAAAATTCAAATCAGTTCAGGCTCAAATATCCATGGATTGGAGAGATTTACCACTCGGGCTTCAACTCAAAAGCCAGATGAGTAGCCATACTATTTAATAAGATTCCTTTTACAGCATAAAAAATAATGAAGGATACAAATGGCAGATTTCTTATAATTGCAGGCTGTATGTTCCACACCCCTGTTTTATTAGTGAACATTTATGCACCAAACTTTGATAATCCAGATGTTATAAACAATCTATTTAGCACACTTCCATATCTTGACACTCATTTGTTAATTCTAGCTGGGGACCTGAATTGTGTAATGAACTCATCATTAGATCGCTCTTCATCTCGGGCCTTTACGCAATCTTTTTTTTTTTTCCCTGCATTAGGGGTCACCACAGCGATCTAGTCGCACGAAGATTTGGCAGTTGTTTTTACGCCGGATGCCCTTCCTGACACAACCACAGACCACCGAGCAACCACAGCCCTCTGTGTGGAGTAGAGAGCTGATATCTAGGGTTCCCGGGGGAGCAGATGGTGTGGGTTAAGGGCCTTGCTCAAGGGCCCAGAGTGGGGCAGATGAGGGTGGAGACAGGTGTGACTGCTTCACTTATCCCACCCACATCTTTGATGTTGTCGGTACCAGGGCTTGAACCGGCGATCTTCCGATCACAAGCTCACCTTCTTAACCTCTGCGCCACCACTCCCACTTTACGCAATCTAATCTGTCTAAACCTATTTTGGATTTTGTGTCCCAAAATGGATATGTAGATCCATGGAGGACACGGAATCCACTAACAAGGACCTATTCTTTTTACTCTCAGGTACACCAATCCTATTCCCATATAGATTATTTTTTTGTTGACGGCTCTTTAATGCAGAGAGTCATGTCTTCTGAATTCTATCCGATTGTTATTTCAGACCATTCCCCTCTAAGCATTGATATAAACTTTATAAATAAACCCCGTTCTAGCCCTCATTGGAGATTTAATAGTCTCCTGTTATCAGATGAGCCATTCAATAAGTTCATCCGATCAACAATTGATGATTTCCTTACGTTCAATGAGCGACACAGTTTCTTCCTCACTATTATGGGAAACATTAAAAGCCTATCTTCGTGGTCAGATTATTTCTTTTTCAGCTAATATTAATAAAAATCTATGCACTAAGATATCAGAAATATCAACAAAAAATCAGAATATTGACAGGCAAAATGCCATTAATCTGTCACACATTTTGTTGTAGCAGCGACAGGATCTTCAGACGGAACTTGATCTAAAAACATCTGATGCAAAACGTCTCTTGATTCGATCTCGAGCCACCTATTATGAGCATGGGGAAAAACCAAGTAGACTTCTGGTACATCAATTGAAACGAAAGGCTGGCTCTCGCACAATATCGCAAATCAAGGATCGGTCAGGCAACCTCGTTTCAGACCCTGTCTCCATTAGAGACGTCTTTGAAAAATTATACTGTGATCTGTATAAATCTGAACTAAAATCAGACTCAGATGAGCTACTTGCCTTGATTCAGAATATTGACATTCCTAGGATAGATAAATTGATTTCTGATCAACTTGAGGCTCCAATTAAATTATAAGAAATATTTGCGTCAATCAAAAATATGTAGAGTGGTAAAACACCCGGCTCAGATGGATTTCCTGCCGAATTTTTCAAAAAATGTAAAGATAAGATAGCCCCTCTTCTTCTTGAGATTTATAATGAGTCGCTCTGGCATGGCCTACTGTCTCCCACCTTGACTCAGGCTTCAATTTCTCTCCTGTTGAAGAAGGGTAAGGATTCCACTGCTTACGAGTCTTATAGACCCCTTTCGCTCTTAAATGTGGATTTTAAGATTTTGGCTAAAGTACTCACAACTCGGCTTGAGACGGTTCTTCCTTTGATTATTTCACAAGAACAGAATGGATTCATCGAAGGTCGCCAACTGTTTTTTAATACTCATACACTATTGAACACAATTTTTTAAACTCATCCCTCCAAGTCTCCTGAAGTGATAATTTCGCTTGATGCCGAGAAAGCCTTTGATCGAATGGAATGGGAGTATCTCTTTGCCGCTCTCAATAGGTTTGGTTTTGGAGAAAGGTTTGTATCCTGGATCAAGCTACTTTATACATCTCCTCAAGCATGTATTCTCACTAATTCTGTCCAATCTGATTATTTTCTGGTGGGACGTGGTACTGGACAGGGTTGTCCTCTTTCCCCCCTCTTGTTTGCGTTAGCCATTGAACCGCTTTCTGTTGTCCTAAGATCCCTCTCTTCGTTTCATGGAATCATCCGCTCTGGAATTGAACTTAAACTGTCCTTATATGCAGACAACCTTCTCCTGTATGTTTCTGATCCTTTACATAGTCTTGCCCCAATTTTAAATACTCTGGAAAAATTTGGATCTTATTCTGGCTATAAAATTAATCCACTTAAAAATGAATGCTACCTAGTGAATTCATTAGCTTTAAAACTTAGGCACTCTGATATTCCTTTTAGGCTTAGCCCCTCGGGATTTAAGTACTTGGGAATTAATATTACACGTACTCTGCCCTCAATGTTTTCTCAGAATTTTGCCCCCCATGTCTTCCAAATCGCATCAGACTTTCAGAGGTGAAACTCTCTCCCTCTTTCACTGATTGGCAGGATTAATGTGTGACTGGCCGTGGCGAAACCAGGAACAAGTCTCCCCTTGGTCATTTTGAGTTATTTACAGAATCTGAAAGTGTGGGTTCTAAGCTATCCGATGATGCCAAACATATGGCACTCAAAAAAAAAAAAAAAAAATGAAGAAGATACAACCATTTCAATGTTAGCAATCTGTAAATATTATTAGGGAGAAAACAGGCCTCAAAGTTTTAGAAGAATGTCCCCATTCCAGAAGTGTTACCTGGGAGTGTTAACAATTGCTGTTCATTTACATTAATTTGCCTTAACCCCAACCCCCAGCACTGACTGTCAACACAGATTCTGCCTAGGAAGGTGAATCGCTTCTCTGTTTTTTGCAGATGATGTGGTCCTATTGGCTTCATCAGATCGTGATCTAAAGCTTTCACTGGAGCGGTTTGCAGCCGAGTGTGATGCGGCCGGGATGAGGATCAGTTCCTCCAAATCCGAGGCCATGGTCTTGAGCCGGAAAAGGGTAGCATGCCCTCTCCGGGTCGGGGAGGAGGTCCTGCCCCAAGTGGAGGAGTTTAAGTATCTCGGGGTCTTGTTCACGAATGAGGGAAAACTGGAGCGTGAGATCGATAGGCGGATAGGTGCAGCATCCGCAGTGAAGCGGGCGCTGTACCGGTCTGTCGTGGTGAAGAGAGAGCTGAGTCAAAAGGCAAAGCTCTCAATTTACCGATCGATCTACGTTCCCACCCTCATCTATGGTCATGAGCTTTGGGTTGTGACCGAAAGAACGAGATCTCGGATACAAGCGGCTGAAATGAGTTTTCTCCGCAGGGTGTCTGGACTCTCCCTTAGAGATAGGGTGAGAAGCTCAGTCATCCGGGAGGGACTCGGAGTAGAGCCGCTGCTTCTCCACATCGAGAGGAGCCAGTTGAGGTGGCTCGGGCATCTGGTTAGGATGCCTCCTGGACGCCTCCCTGGTGAGGTGTTCCGGGCATGTCCCACCGGGAGGAGACCCAGAGGAAGACCCAGGACACGCTGGAGGGACTATGTTTCTCGGCTGGCCTGGGAACGCCTTGGGATTCCCCCAGAGGAGCTGCTCCAAGTGGCTGGGGAGAGGGAAGTCTGGGCCTCCCTACTTAGGCTGCTACCCCCGCGACCCGACCCCGGATAAGCGGACGAAAATGGATGGATGGATGAGTTCATGTGTACATCACTTTGTTGCAGCTGTGGTTGTTTTAAAGGCTTCATAAATAATATTTTTAATAAAAATGATCATTTTTAATCATAATTGCGCAACTTCCGTTCGTTTCAGGAAATGCCACGGCAGCCATGTTAGGTAGGTCTGTTGTCCCGGCAGCCGGCTGTGAAAACTGTGTGTGTTCCAGGATTGCCTCATATGGATAAATTACTAGCTGGAATCGCTCTGTGAACTCTGTGGACGTCTCAGCCGATCGCTCAGTCATTGCGCCGCACCGCCGCGCGAACACCAGCTCATGGCCTGGCTAACACACAGCTAGCAGAAGCTAACACAGGCCGCAGTAGCAGCCGCCGATCGCTCGCGCGCCCGCGCTACTCTGCCGGACAACAGCAACTCATGGATTGGCTAAACACGCAGCTAATGTAGAAGCTACAAGCGGCAGCAACAGCCGCGGTTCACTCGCCGAACCAGCGCGCTACGCCGCCCGACAACCAAAGATGTCGGCTTTGACCAGCTCAAAGTAAGAAATTATATTTTTATTTATTCTGTATTAATTAATTATTTTATTCTGTAATAATTTTATTATTATTCTGTTCACTAATAATCCACTACACTGTGGTCATGTGGACTCCGACCTACGGCAAAATCGACCTGCGAATGGTCTTTAGGTCCGTAACTCATCCGTAACTCGAGGGTTTGCTGTAGTTTGTTCTATTATGTTTTCTTGTCTTGTCTGGAACCTTGCTGTGGCTGGTGTTAAACACTTTATAAAGTTGATGACACTGGAAAAGTTTGTATAATAGCTGAAGATGTTGAGTAAACTCAGGATAGCTGAAGATGTTGAATAAACGCAGGAGATGCTTATGTTGCATCTGATGAGGTTAGACAGGGGGAAAAAAATAAAATAAGGCTTTACACACACCAAGCTCATGCACAGACTTATTTTAGATGTCACACAAGGTTTTGGTGTTGGACATGACCTTTGTGTCATCAGGGCAGAAAGGCCTTATCTTTGCATATAGGTCTTTTTTATTAAGCTTTTGTGGGCTGGTCGGTTTCCATCCATCCATCCATCCATCCATCCATCCATCCATCCATCTAATTCATGTATTTCAAAGAAAGAAAGATACAATTTCTTGTTTCACTAAATATATATTAACATAAAAAAAAAATCTAAAGATAATCTTACATAAAGATAAACAAAAACATTTTAGAGCAAAATTATCTGGAAAAACAAATCTATTAAACACGTTGCTCGATTCAGCTTTTTTGTTATTTCCTGATGACAGCCAGCTGACAGCAACGTGAACTACTGATCCATCCGATCTTAACTGTACATTTTACCTTTTCAAACGGCCAGTTGAACCTGCATAATTGGTGCACCATTATCGTGCTTTAAATTTTAGTTTCTTTGCTGCGATTTGTAAAACCTAAGCCAATCCAATGCGCGTGATTGCGCAATGCGCAGCTGGACACAGACCACACGGCTGGAGCGCATTACGCGGTGATTACGCATGTCTGCTTTGTCTAATGAAATAAAGATAGTGGATGGATGGATGGATGGATGTATTATGCATGTATGTATGGAAAATTATTTGCTTGCGAACGCGCAATAAAAGTTTTTTTTTTTCTTCTCGGGTCGGTTGGAAAAACAGCCGACAGCTTTGATCGGCTTTATTTTCCTTATTAAATAAGGAAAATAAAGCCGACCAAATCCATCATGTTATGTTACTGAAGAAAACATCAACTATTATTTAGTGAGGCTCTTGCCGCACCCTTTTGGCCGCTTGTCACCAGAATCTGTTCACACTGAAGACGCGTCTGATGACGCGCTGTGGGACGAGCGTCCGACTCCTTTTCCGGTTATTTTCTTGTACACCGGGCAGATAAAATCAGCTGTACGTGAGCCCCGTTACCACTTGAGTGGGTTTTCTACGAGCCGAACTGCAGCTCCAAAAGTCTTTGTTGAGATTAAAAGTTTTTTTTATGTTTGGGGTGATCGTACGCTCGAGCGGACAACGGCAACTGTAAAAATGCCAAGTTTCTTACCGGAGGCTGGTTTCTTCATGGAGGCTCGTTGGGGTAAGTTTAAAAAAGTCCAAATAAAGTCCCGTCGTTGTTGCGTCATCACATAGCAGAGTCTCTCCCGATTGGTTGCTGCGACGTGGCGAGCGTCGAAAGTTCAAATATTTGAACTTTGGTTGCTCGAAGCGTTCGCCGGCTTTGGACGCGTTGCGTGCGCGGAAAAGAACTGTTGCGCGCTGCCGCGCCGCTTGAAACGCTCAAAACGCGCCACTTTACGATTTGCCGCGCCTTGACGCGTCTCTGCATAGACTTTCAATGTAAACCGGCCGCTTCCGCCATCCGAAACGCGTTTGGTGGGTACCCGGCATGACTCCTCTCTCAAACCATCGTTCCTCTCTATCAAGGATGTGAACATCTTCATCCCTGAGAGTGTGACCGCTGGCGTGGAGATGAGTGTAGACCACAGAGTCCTGACCTGATGATGTTGATCTTCTGTGCTGGGCCAGAAAATACGGTACTTTTCCACAGCTGCTGCCTGTTTCTGCCTGTCCAGCTTGCTCCAACAAGTTTAGTTTAGTTTTCTGAATGTCCAAAGGACCAGACTTAGCTTTTTTTAGAGAGTACAGGCAGCTGTAGCCTCCACAGCTAGCAAAACGGGAAACCGGAAACTGCGTAAATCGGCTTCAAAATAAAAATTTCTATATATATATTTATTTATTTTTATGGAGATGCGTGTCGTAACCCCAAAACATTGTAACTCGAGGCTGTCGTAAGTCGAGGACTACCTGTATTTACATGCTCAAACTAAGAAGAAAATAAGTACAGTGAAACATTGACAGTGTTTTTTTAGTGCTCACCTGTCCAATACCCAGCCAGTCAGCAAGATCTCGAGCATTGGCCAGAGCTGTGGACAAGCCGACAACTCGAACACTCTTAGATGTGTGGGAAGAAATGAAGTTAGTCCTGGACACAATGACCTCCAACACTGGACCTCTGTCCTCACCTGGAAACGCACAGTGCAGCAGACTTAATGCTCAAGAAACATGCATATCATTTTACATTGTCAAGACTAATTTGAAAAGTCTAAGCATAAAAATCTTTATCATGTTAAGACTCTCCCTGGGCTGCCACCTTACCGTGGTGGAGGGGTTTGAGTGTCCCAATGATCCTAGAAGCTATGCTGTCAGGGGCTTCATGCCCCTAGTAGGGTCACCCAAGGCAGACAGGTCCTAGGTGAGGGACCAGACAAAGTGCAGCCCAAAAACCCCTATGATGAGTACAATTAATGGACTAAGTTTTCCCTCGCCCGGACGCGGGTCACCGGGGCCCCACTCTGGAGCCAGGCCCGGAGGTGGGGCACGCTGGCGAGCGCCTGGTGGCCGGGCTTTTACCCATGGAGCCCGGCCGGGCACAGCCCGAAGAGGAGACGTGGGTCCCCCTTCCCATGGGCTCACCACCTGTGGGAGGGGCCAAAGGGGTCGGGTGCAATGTGAGATGGGTGGTGGCCGAGGGCGGGGACCCTGGCGGTCTGATCCTCGGCTACAGAAGCTGGCCATTGGGACATGGAATGTCACCTCTCTGGTGGGGAAGGAGCCTGAGCTAGTGTGTGAGGTTGAGAGTTTCCGACTAGAAATAGTCGGACTCACCTCAACGCATGGCTCTGGCTCTGGAACCAGTTTCCTTGAGAGGGGTTGGACACTCTTCCACTCTGGAGTTGCCCCTGGTGAGAGGCGCCGAGCAGGAGTGGGCATACTGGTTGCCCCCCATCTTGGTGCCTGTACGTTGGGGTTCACCCCGGTGAACGAGAGGGTAGCCTCCCTTCGCCTACGTGTGGGGGGACGGGCTCTGACTGTTGTTTGTGCCTATGCACCAAACGGCAGCTCAGACTACCCACCCTTTTTGGAGTCCTTGGAGGGGGTATTGGAGAGTGCGCCTCCTGGGGACTCCCTTGTTCTACTGGGGGACTTCAACGCTCACGTGGGCAATGACAGTGAGACCTGGAGGGGTGTGGTTGGGAGGAACGGCCCCCCTGATCTGAACCAGAGTGGTGTTCTGTTATTGGACTTCTGTGCTCGTCATGGATTGTCCATAACGAACACCATGTTCAGGCATAAGGGTGTCCATATGTGCTCTTGGCACCAGGACACCCTAGGTCGCAGTTCGATGATCGACTTTGTTGTCGTCTCATCTGATCTGCGGCCGCATGTCTTGGACACTCGGGTGAAGAGAGGGGCGGAGCTGTCAACTGACCACTACCTGGTGGTGAGTTGGCTCCGATGGTGGGGGAGGATGCCGGTCAGACCTGGCAGACCCAAACGTATTGTGAGGGTCTGCTGGGAACGTCTGGCAGAGTCTCCCGTAAGACGGAGCTTTAACTCCCACCTCCGGGAGAGCTTTGAACACGTTCCGAGGGAGGCGGGGGACATGGAGTCCGAGTGGGCCATGTTCCGCGCCTCTATTGTCGAGGCAGCTTATCGGAGCTGTGGCCGCAAGGTTGTTGGTGCCTGTCGTGGTGGCAACCCTCGAACCCGGTGGTGGACACCGGCAGTGAGGGATGCTGTCAGGCTGAAGAAGGAGTCCTATTGGGCCTTTTTGGCTTGTGGGACCCCGGAAGCAGCTGATAGGTACCGGCAGTCCAAGCGGCATGCGGCTCGGGTGGTTGCTGAGGCAAAAACTCGGGCGTGGGAGGAGTTCGGAGAGGCCATGGAGAATGACTTCCGTACGGCTTCGAGGCGATTCTGGTCCACCATCCGGCGTCTCAGGGGGGGAAAGAGGTACGCGACCAACACCATTTATGGTGGGGGTGGCGTGCTGCTGACCTCAACTCGGGATGTTGTGAGTCGGTGGGCGGAATACTTCGAAGACCTCCTCAATCCTACTGGCACGTCTTCCACTGAGGAAGCGGAGCCTGGGGACTTTGGGTCGGGTTCTCCGATCTCTGGTGCTGAGGTCGCCGAGGTGGTTAAAAAGCTCCGCGGTGGCAAGGCTCCGGGGGTGGATGAGATTCGCCCGGAGTTCCTTAGGGCTCTGGATGTTGTAGGGTTGTGTTGGCTTACGCGACTCTGCAATATCGCGTGGACATCGGGGGCAGTTCCCTTGGATTGGCAGACTGGGGTGGTGGTTCCCCTATTCAAAAAGGGGGACCGTAGGGTGTGTTCCAACTATAGGGGGATCACACTCTTAAGCCTCCCTGGTAAGGTCTATTCAGGGGTTCTGGAGAGGAGGGTCCGTCGGATAGTCGAACCTCGGATTCAGGAGGAGCAGTGTGGTTTTCGTCCTGGTCGTGGAACACTGGACCAGCTCTACACCCTCAACAGGGTCCTGGAGGGTGCGTGGGAGTTTGCCCAACCAGTTTACATGTGCTTTGTGGACTTGGAGAAGGCATTCGACCGCGTCCCTCGGGGGGTTCTGTGGGGGGTACTCCGGGAGTATGGGGTACCAGGCCCTTTGATAAGGGCTGTTAGGTCCCTGTACGACCGGTGTCAGAGCTTGGTCCGCATTGCCGGCAGTAAGTCAGGCTCGTTTCCGGTGAGAGTTGGACTCCGCCAAGGTTGCCCTTTGTCACCGATTCTGTTCATAACTTTTATGGACAGAATTTCTAGGCGCAGCCAAGGTGTTGAGAGGATCCGTTTTGGTGGCCTTAGAATCGCTTCTCTGTTTTTTGCAGATGATGTGGTCCTACTGGCTTCATCAGTTCGTGATTTACAACTTTCACTGGAGCGGTTTGCAGCCGAGTGTGATGCGGCCGGGATGAGGATCAGTTCCTCCAAATCCGAGGCCATGGTCTTGAGCCGGAAAAGGGTAGCATGCCCTCTCCGGGTCGGGGAGGAGGTCCTGCCCCAAGTGGAGGAGTTTAAGTATCTCGGGATCTTGTTCACGAATGAGGGAAAACTGGAGCGTGAGATCGATAGGCGGATAGGTGCAGCGTCCGCAGTGAAGCGGGCGCTGTACCGGTCTGTCGTGGTGAAGAGAGAGCTGAGTCAAAAGGCAAAGCTCTCAATTTACCGATCGATCTACGTTCCCACCCTCATCTATGGTCATGAGCTTTGGGTTATGACCGAAAGAACAAGATCTCGGATACAAGCGGCTGAAATGAGTTTTCTCCGCAGGGTGGCTGGACTCTCCCTTAGAGATAGGGTGAGAAGCTCAGTCATCCGGGAGGGACTCGGAGTAGAGCCGCTGCTTCTCCACATCGAGAGGAGCCAGTTGAGGTGGCTCGGGCATCTGGTTAGGATGCCTCCTGGACGCCTCCCTGGTGAGGTGTTCCGGGCATGTCCCACCGGGAGGAGACCCAGAGGAAGACCCAGGACACGCTGGAGGGACTATGTTTCTCGGCTGGCCTGGGAACGCCTTGGGATTCCCCCAGAGGAGCTGCTCCAAGTGGCTGGGGAGAGGGAAGTCTGGGCCTCCCTACTTAGGCTGCTACCCCCGCGACCCGACCCCGGATAAGCGGAAGAAGATGGATGGATGGATGGATGTTAAGACTGTGAAAATACCGTAATTGTACCTCATACACTACACTACTCTGTTTGTGTGTAGGTGTTTTGTCCTTAAGGCCGAGATACACTTGAGCGTCCTCACGATACGCCTATACGCAACGTACGTACGCCAAGGCAAAAGCGTAGCCCCGCGTAGCCCCTCAGGGCACATACGCGCAAAGCTTTTTTTTACGTCCGCGTGCGCGATGCGCGGTGTCTGACCATAAACTTCCCCGGCGCCGGACTGTTTTGTATGTTACACAAATGAAATAAATTCCCCTTCTTTATCGCTGATCGGGCCTTTTCTTTTGTTTTTTTGCCTAAAGTCAAGTAATCGCTTCTTCCTCCGTTCACTCCATGAATGAAATGAATGAATTCAGGTCCTACCTGGGTGCGCAATGTTTTAAATATCCCTGGTGGGCTGTGTGCTGCAGGAAAAGCACTCCCTGTTATTATTTTTATTTCTGAGAGAACTTTTTATAACATATATAGTAGAAACACCGTATCAGAACACCGCCGCGGTCTTCAGCGAGCTACATGAGCAGCTGACTGAAAGCTGTCAATCATTTCAGTAGGCGTGTCAGCAAGTGACCAATCAGCGAGCTCAGTTGAGTCCCCTCCGTGCGCAGCTGCTCATATTACAACAAGGAGAACGCGAGCGTTTGAAAGCTGATAGTTTCTGAAGTATAGCAGCAAAACACATGCGCACAAAATGCGTGCGTAGAGTGGCGTACCTGAGGACGCTCAAGTGTATCTCGGCCTTTAGGGTGGACCAGCCTCTGTCTGAGAGTCCTGCTGAGTTAGAAATGTACTGGGATGTTGTGTTTGTTGAAAGTCTAAAAAAGCTAAGTCTGGTACTCTGGACATTCAAAAAAAAAAAAAAAAAAAAAGAAAAAAAAAATTGTAGAAACGTTTCGTCTTTCGTCCGAAAGACTTCCTCAGTCTGAGATGCTGTATTCAGCTCAGTCTTATAAATAGCACCCTCTCACAGTGGATCAACCAGTTTGCTGATGACAGCCGAAACCAGCTGCTCACATGATCAAGGAGGACCATCAGCCTAACGATGGATCGTTAGCACCCTGATGGTTGTTTGCTATTCACAGAGGGCTGAGTGATACTAGCAATAACAGCATTGTAAGAGGGGGACAGTTGAACCCGGAGGCCTCCACCTCTGTTTAATGATGGACGGTTTCTTTTCACAAAGATGGCCTCCTTTACTCCTCTCTCAAACCATTGTTCCTCTCTATCAAGGATGTGAACATCTTCATCCCTGAAAGAGTGACCTCTGACCTGGAGATGAGTGTAGACCGCAGAGTCCTGACCTGATAATGTTGATCTTCTGTGCTGGGCCACATGGCGTGGGGACGCTGTCTGCTCTGTGATACAGAGTCCTGATGACTCCTAACTTGTGCTCCAGAGGGTGATGGGAGTCAAACTGTAAATACTGGTCTGTGTGGGTGGGTTTGCGGTACACCTCAGTTTGCAAATTTCCTCTATCAGAAACTGAGACCTCACAGTCCAAGAAAGCCAACCTGCCATTTTTTACATCTTCTCGTGTGAACTTGATATATTTATCCACAGAGTTGATGTGATCAGTGAAATGTTGGACTTCCTGAGATTTAATTTTAACCCAGGTGTCGTCAACATACCTGAACCAATGACTTGGTGGTCTCCCTGAAAAGGATGTCAAAGCTCTCTTTTCTACCTCCTCCATGTACAGGTTGGCAACAATAGGAGAAACTGGAGACCCCATAGCACACCCATGTTTCTGCCTATAATATTGCTCCCCATATGTGAAGTAGGTTGACTGCAGGCACAGTTTCAAGAGTTGACACAGTTGTTCTGTGGAAAGTGTGGTCCTGTTGCTCAGAGTGGTGTCTGATTTTAACCTTAAACAGACCACCTCTACTGCTTCATCAACAGGAATGCACGTAAAGAGTGATGTGACATCAAAAGAGACCATTGTTTCATCAGTCTCCATGATGACATCCCTCAGCTTATCCACAAAGTCCATGGTGTTCTGTATGTGGTGTTCTGAGCTGCCAACTAAAGGGATGAGTACAGACTCCAGATATTTGGAAACATTGTAAGTGACCGAGTTAATCATGCTAACAATTGGTCTTAAAGGTACATCCTGTTTGTGGATTTTAGGTAAACCATACAGACTAATAATAATAATAATAATGAATTCAATTTATAACGCACTTTTCATTAGTGAAAATCTCAAAGTGCTACACACATTCATACACCGGTAGCGGCAGACTACCATGCAAGGTGCTTTCCAGTCCTACCGGGAGCAACTCTGGGTTAAGTGTCTTGCCCAAGGACACAACGACACGTGGTGTGGGGAACCGGGATTCGAACCGCCAACCTTCCGATCGGGGGACGACTGCCATTACCACTACGCCACGGCCGCCCAACTAGACTAGGTGTGTCCTCCTCTGGGTACAGTCTGTAGTACATAATATGGTCAATAGCCTTGTCCTGCTCCAAAATGTTCAGGCAATCTATCAACTTCTTCTTGTAACCACTTCCTGGATCTCTTTTCAGCGGTTCATAAGTGGTTAAGTCACTAAGGAGTGACATAACTTTCTCATGATAGTCTTTCTGGTTCAAAATCACTGTGCACCTTCCTTTGTCTGCTGGGAGAATTATGATGTTTTTGTCCTTGCTAAGAGTGGTGAGTGCATCCCTCTCTTCTCTACTGATGTTGGAAGGTGGTGGTTTGGCATTACTGAGACAGGCTGAAACTTTGACTCTGAGTTGTTCTGCTTTAAACTCTTTAATTTTGTTGTTACGGCTGACTCAGTGGCTGTGATCATCTCCACCAGAGGAATTCTACTTGGTGCAACTGCAAAGGTGAAAAGAAGGAACCCAGACCCAGACCAGAAGTAAGATTCTTTGAATTATATTCTGAATTTGACAGGGAGCCAATAGAGAAATAAGCTAAAACTGGATAAATACCATCTCTCCTATCAACTCTCATTAAAACTCTGTCAGCAGCATTTTTAATTAAAGCTGTACTATTTAAGTTTCTGTTGTGCTCAGGACTTAGAAATATTTTCAGCAGGGAAAAGCATTCTGCTCCCTCCCCCTCAGAGCCATGTATGGCTCTGAGGGGGAGCCACAGTCCGTGCTCTGCTGAACTTGAGTTCAGCTCTGCCTCCTGCTGCATGTCCGCTCGGAGCCGCTTCAATATTCTGTGTTTATATGTTAATAAAACATTCTAAAAAATAAATAAAACCATGAAGCACTGGTCCAGCAACACAAAAACCAGCAGAAATCAGCAGAGCTTCACGCAGCCACGTTGGACATGATTTAATTTGCTCGTGACTTCCTCATTTCTGTCAGTGTAGGTCTGGAATGACTGGAATGCTCCGCCTCCTCTACATGTCCCGTCTCAGCGCTGCAAAGTTCTGTGATTATATGTTAATAAAACGTGCTAAAAAATATAATAAAACCATGAAGCACTGGTCCAACAACACAAAAACACCCTGAAATCAGCAGAGCTTCACGCAGCCACGTTGGACATGAGTTTTTTTCCGCTCGTGACAAATCCATTTCCTCATTCCTGTCAGTGAAGGATGAAGCGATCACTTGACTTTTGGCAAAAAAACAAAATAAAAGTCCAGCTCTGGGATGAAGAAGGGATATTTAATACATTTGTGTCACATACAAAACAGTCCTGCATCGCTTTGCAATCCTTTGAATGAGAACGTGCGCGGCGCTGGGGCTGGGACAGGCGGGGGCGTGGGTTGGGGCGTGACAAACAACTCTGTTTTTATTGGCTGGTCATTGTCCGGGTCACTCTGTGTTTTTAGTGTTTTTATAAATGCTGATAGAGAAGCAAGGGGACTATAGTTTTTTTCAGAGATTACTTTGTCTAACATCAGTTTGTCAGTAGATAGTGACAGAGTGAATAAATATGTTAAAAATATATTGTTAGAAAAGTTACAGACTGCATTACAAAGTTACATAGTGCAGCTTTAACTGAAGACTTTTTAATGAATTTTGTGGACCCAGATAGTAAATATTTGCAATAGTCCAGCCTAGATGTGATAAATGCATGGACCAATTTTTCAGCATAATTTTTGGACAAGATGTTTCTAATCTTAGTGATATTACGCAGATGGAGGAAAGTGGTTCTGGTAACGTTTTTAATATGGGGGTTAAAAGACATATCCTGATCAAAAATAACACAGAGGTTTTTAACTTTAGAACTGGAAGCCAGATTAGTACCATCGAGAGAAACTGAATGACTGCAACATTTATTTCTAAGATGCTCAGGTCCAAAACCACAACCTCTCTCTTGTCTGGGTTTAAAAACAGAAAATTAACAGTCATCCAAATTTTTATCTATTTAAGACATGCTTGTAACTTAACTGATTGGATTGATTGGGTTTCATGGACAAATATAACTGTGTATCATCAGCATAACAATGGAAATGTATCCCATGCTGTTTAATAACTTTACCTAATGGAAGCATATACTGTATAAAGTAAAGAGTATTGGTCCAAGCACTGAACCCTGAGGAACTCCATGACTAACTTTGGTGTATGGAGAATATTCATTATTTATATTTACAAATTGGAATATATACCATACCATACCATACCATTTTATTTATAAAGCACTTTAAACAGGAACAAGTCCACACCAAAGTGCTGGACAAACAAACACGCAACAGGCAA
The DNA here is from genome assembly GCA_038048925.1 of Garcialebias charrua. Classification (NCBI taxonomy): domain Eukaryota; kingdom Metazoa; phylum Chordata; class Actinopteri; order Cyprinodontiformes; family Rivulidae; genus Garcialebias; species Garcialebias charrua. The sequence goes on from JBBPBX010018912.1 coordinate 43,358, forward strand.
CACAGACAATGAAGTACAACACGAAAAACATAAAAACATTGCAGATCATAAATAAAACGATCCAATACAAATCAGCTGGCATTGAAAGCGATGGAGTAGTAGTGAGTTTTTAACCGGGATTTGAAAACCGAGAGGGAGGGGGCCTGTTTGATGAGCAGCGGTAACTCGTTCCAGAGTCTTGGGCCTGCTACAGAGAACGCCCTGTCACCCCTGCGCTTAAGGCGAGTTTCTGGAACTATTAAGAGTACCTGATCCTCTGACCTCAAAGCACGTGGAGGGACATATGGGTGTATCAGATCCGAGAGATAGGCGGGGGCGAGACTGTTCAGCGATTTGTAGACATACATGAGAATTTTGAATTGGATTCGAAGATGAACCGGTAGCCAGTGAAGGGAGGCCAAGACTGGTGTAATGTGCTCTCTTTTGCGTGTGCTGGTTAAAAATCGGGCAGCTGCGTTCTGAACCAGTTGTAATCGTGCAATGGTGGCTTGACTGACGCCAAACAGAAGTGAATTGCAGTAATCAAGCCTAGATGTAATGAATGCATTGTATCAGTATATATATATATATATATACTAAATATATACATATATATATATATATATATATATATATACATATATATATCATATATATATATACATATATATATACATATACATATATATATATATCAGAATCAGAATCAGAATCAGGTTTATTGGCCAAGTATGTTGACACACACAAGGAATTTGTTTCCGGCTGTTCGTGTCTCTCTAGAAAGTGTCTCTCTAAAAATGCTAAAAATTAATGTATACAGATACTTTACATAAAAAAAACGTACAAATAATACACAAAATACAGAAGGATTCACATCACATGGGGGATGTGAATGGGTTGGGGGTCACGCTGATGGATGTCTGATGATCAGCTGTTGATGATGGTGATGGCCTGGGGGAAGAAACTGTTCTTGTGTCTGACAGTCTTAGTGGACACAGATCTGTAGCGTCTGCCAGACGGGAGAAGTTGGAACATGTTGTGACCCGGGTGTGTGGAGTCTGTGGTGATTTTTCCAGCCCGTTTCCTGGTTCTTGCGTGGTACAAGTCCTGAATGGAGGGCAGTGAAGCCCCAATGACTTTCTCAGCTGTCCTCACTGTTCGCTGCAGCCTGTTCCTGTCCTGCCTTGTGGCTGCTCCAAACCAGACTGTGATGGATGTACACAGGATGGACTCAATGACTGCAGTGTAGAACTGGATCAGCAGCTCCTGAGGCAGGTCCAGCTTCCTCAACTGGCGTAGGAAGTACAGTCTCTGCTGGGCCTTTTTGAGGATGGAGGTGATGTTGGGCTCCCACTTCAGGTCATGTGAGATGGTGGTTCCCAGGAACCTGAAGGACTCTACCGTAGACACGGGGCTGTTGAAGATTTTGAGGGGCAGCAGTTCTGGGGGGTGTCTCCTGAAGTCCACTCTCATCTCTACTGTCTTCAGTGTGTTCAGCTCCAGTTTGTTCAGGCTGCACCAGGACATCAGTCGTTCCACCTCCTGTCGGTACGCAGACTCGTCGTCATCACTGATAAGTCCAATGACTGTAGTGTCATCTGCGAACTTCAGGAGTTTAACAGACGGGTCATTAGAGGTGCAGTCATTGGTGTATAGAGAGAAGAGCATATATATATTCTATATATATATATATATTCATATATATATATATATATACA
>JBBPBX010018913.1:19123-32095 GCA_038048925.1 Garcialebias charrua
TTTTCACAACATATGCTGTAACTGTTCTGTGGCACTCTTCATTCAGTTACACTGATGTATTTACCTTCTTGGACACTGGTGAACACCGCAAACCCATTTCAGGTCGTTTGTCTAAGAAAAAAATACGAGCTAACGTTAGCATTGTGTTTGTATTTGAGCTGGCTTACCGCTTTAAGTGGAGTACAACTTGTTAGCTGCCTTAATGTTGGTATGAGACGTAGTTTATTTACCTGATTCATTTACGGTACCTGATGGAGCCGAAGAGAAAGCGGAAAGTCCGGCGGAGTGTTTTGAAGACGGACCACTCTGTACTTCCGGTCGGACACGAAGCGAAAATAATCCGGTGAAGCGCGTCAAAGATGGGACACTATTTTACTTCTCTCCTTTGCATGATAGAAAATTATTGCAAGTGCTGCACTGACCTGACTGGTCATTTTATTAAAGTTAAGCCACGCTTTCGATAGCGGATGCACACTTCCGGTGGATTCTTCTTCATTGGTTTTCGGCGGCAAATTCTTCTTCGGCGTTGGCGGCTACTTCCGGTCGGCGGACTAGCATCGAAAATAGGAATCGAAGATTAATATTTTGAACGATTCCGGGAAAACCGGACAGTTAGTCCCGGTTCCGAACGATTCTCGATTCTTGATGCCCAACCCTAGTCAGGCCTCTGTGGTCTACACTCATCTCCAGGCCAGCGGTCACTCTTTCAGGGATGAAGATGTTCACATCCTTGATAGAGAGGAACAATGGTTTGAGAGAGGAGTAAAGGAGGCCATCTTTGTAAAAAGAAACCGTCCATCATTAAACAGGTGGAGGCCTCTGGGTTCAACTGTCCCCCTCTTAGTTATTGCTAGTATCACTCAGCCCTCTGTGAATAGCAAACAACCATCAGGGTGCTAACGATCCATCGTTAGGCTGATGGTCCTCCTTGATCATGTGAGCAGCTGGTTTCGGCTGTCATCAGCCAACTGGTTGATCCACTGTGAGAGGGTGCTATTTATAAGACTGAGCTGAATACAGCACCTCAGACTGAGGAAGTCTTTCGGACGAAAGACAAAACGTTTCTACAATTTTTTTGCTTTGTTTTGTTTTGGTTTTTGAATGTCCAAAGGACCTTAGCTTTATTAGATTTTTCTACCTGGATTATTAGGCATGCATCAGGGTAGTTTTAGTGTTCTTTTTATAAAAATGTCTGTCGGTAAATTCAGGACGCTTTGATCTTTTTTCTTTATAGGTTTTTCCAGTACTAAGTTAGAGAACACCTGAAAAACCAGGAAGGAAGGAAACGTTTAAAAGGCTCTGGTGAAACTGGAGCTTTGGAAATGTCTGCAGGTCCAGTTTGAGTTGTTTTATGACTCGAATTCCTTCCTAAACTGTTCAGGATCAGGGATGGATGGAACATGAACCTATGAAGTGGGGTTTTGTTTCTGGAATGACAAAGGTATCCCTGAAAGCTCTGTGTCCGGCACTTCCAGTTCAATCACACACTCTGCGTTTACAGAAAAAAATTAAACAAAGAAACTCCTGACCCTGAGAGTTTTCTGAATTAATGTACTGTAGCTGTCTTTTTTGTTTGTTTTATTTCAGCCTTGTTCTTTGGTTTCTGGATTATGAAGAGTCTGTAAAGCTCTGCTATAAAATAACTTTAAAATATTTGTCTGATAGTTGATTCCTTCTCTCTGTTGTCTCTATCCTGCTGTAGTATTTGACCTTTGTCTCTGGTATTACCATCATCCTTGTTCCTCGGTCTCAGCAGTAAGCATCTGATTTTAGTTCTAGGAGAGTCATTCGAACAACGTTCTGTTGTTTTGTTGCACATTCTCAACATGTGCTTCACATGCCATAAATACATTCCAAACAAACGCTAGTTCAAATACGATTGCCCCCATTCTTTCTCCGATTATTTCATTATTTCTCACATTTTTAGACACTGGCGCCCTGAAAGCAACTCGGGAAAATAGACAGAATGACGGCGGAAGAGGGATTAGGGAGACAGAAAAGGGAACAAACAAAGAGAATGACAAAAGAAGAGGTGTGTCAAAGCTGCTTCACTTGTCTCTTTGTAACTCTATAACCTACATACCACAAAACACACTCGCTCATGGGGTTTTGTATTTTTCATTTAACCCCCACCCTCTGTTTTTTAATGCTTTTACTCTGTACACAGTTTGTTGAAAGTAGGATTATTCTTTAGTCAAGTTTTGACTCAACCATTGTTTTTTATTCAGCCCCTGACATACCAAACCTAAACTGGCCTGTTAAAATCAGCAGCTATTGAAAGCCAAGTGAAAACCAACAGAGTGACTGAGGTTGTTGTAGAGAGCTTACTGTTGTATATTCTGATGGAGCACCTTTAGGATGAAGGTTTTAGATTTAAAAATCCTGGTAATACCTAGAAACTATTTCAGACTCAGAGTTTCTTTATTTGTCATTCGCACCACATGTGGTACATGTGGTGGAACGAAATTGTGTACAGGGTCCCAGTTCCATCCAACAAAAGTATAAAAGTCAAAAGAAAAACAGTAATAAGATCTAAAATATGAACTAAGAAAAATGTTAACAAAAAATAAGCACTAGTAGTACAAAAACAAACAAAACATATTTGCAAATGATGATGATGCCATAAGTCATTGAATCCATGCAGTTTTCATACCTGCTGTTAGGTGCAACCAGTGCCAACTGTCAACTGGTGACAGGTGGGGAAAAACCTTGAACTTGTTCATCATAGTTTCTATATAAGTTCTTTGAAAATGTTTATGTGTGGTTGTATGTTAATGAAAGGCAAAGCAGAAGTTTCATTTTATTGTCAGCACATAAAAAACATTTGCTTTTTGCTCTTTTATTTTTGTTTTCATCATCTTTGGCTTCTTTTGTTTACATTCTTACCCGGAGTGTAAGCAGAATGTCACATCATGGAGCACATGCTCCATGGTGGTGTAGTTTTGGTGTATTTTTGTGTCAGTGTTACTGTTCTGCATGCAAATCTAGAATAGTTACTACAGTGTTTTGAATTGTATCCTGTATTTCCATGATCCATCCATCCATTATATTTGCCAGCTTCTTCCATTTTTTGGTTCATGGGGGTCACCGGTGCACATGTCTAGCACTCACTGTGCGAGGGGCGGGAAACACCCCAGACAGGTCACAAGTCCATCACAGGGGTTTCCATGTGGATGAAAGCATTATTTCAAAAGGGGGTTGTCAGGATGGTGCCCTCAAGTGGCTGGTTCTGCCCCTGCACTCCCTGGTGTCCCATCCTAATAATTATCCTTATCTGTCACCTGTGTCCTGTCCAAGTCTTTGTGTGGTTGTGTCTCATTTAGTCTTTGTAGTTACGTCTGAGTCTGTGTGTTATTTTGTAGTTACGTCTGAGTCTGTGTGTTATTTGCAGTGGTAGAGAAAGTACTGAAACACTGTACTTAAGTAAACGTAAAAATAAACGAACAAAAATGTATTCTAGTAAAAGTAGAAGCACCACATTAACATTTTTACTTAAATAAAAATAAGTAAGTACTTGCTTTTAAAAATACTTAAAGTCCATCCATCCATCCATCCATCCATCCATTCTCTTCCACTAATCCGGGGTCGGGTCGCGAGGGTAGCAGCCTAGTAAGGAGGCCCTCACTTCCCTCTCCCCAGCCACTTGGGCCAGCTCCTCAGATGGAATCCCAAGGCGTTCCCAGGCCAGCCGAGAAACATAGTCCCTCCAGCGTGTCCTGGGTCTTCCTCTGGGTCTCCTCCCGGTGGGACATGCCCGGAACACCTCACCAGGGAGGCGTCCAGGAGGCATCCTAACCAGATGCCCGAGCCACCTCAACTGGCTCCTCTCGATGTGGAGAAGCAGCGGCTCTACTCCGAGTCCCTCCCGGATGACTGAGCTTCTCACCCTATCTCTAAGGGAGAGTCCAGACACCCTGCGGAGAAAACTCATTTCAGCCGCTTGTATCCGAGATCTCGTTCTTTCGGTCACAACCCAAAGCTCATGACCATAGATGAGGGTGGGAACGTAGATCGATCGGTAAATTGAGAGCTTTGCCTTTTGACTCAGCTCTCTCTTCACCAGGACAGACTAGTACAGTGCTCGCTTCACTGCCCACACTGCACCTATCCGCCTATCGATCTCACGCTTCAGTTTTCCCTCATTTGTGAACAAGACCCCGAGATACTTAAACTCCTCCACTTGGGGCAGGACCTCCTCCCCGACCAGGAGAGGGTACTCTACCCTTTTCTGGCTCAAGACTATGGCCTTGGAGGAACTGATCCTCATCCCGGCCGCGTTACACTTGGCTGCAACCCACTCCAGTGAAAGCTGTAGATCACGACCCGATGAAGCCAATAGGACCATATCATCTGCAAAAAAAAGAGAAGTGATTCTAAGGCTACCAAAACGGATCCCCTCATTACCTTGGCTGCGTCTAGAAATTATGTCCATAAAAGTTATGAACAGAATCGGTGACAAAGGGCAACCTTGGCAGAGTCCAACTCTCACTGGAATTGAGCCTGACTTACAGCCGGCAATGCGGACCAAGCTCTGACACCAGTCGTACAGGGACCTAGCAGCCCGTATCAAAGGGCCCGGTACCCCATACTCCCGGAGTACCCCCCACAGGCACCCCGAGGGACGCGGTCGAATGCCTTCTCCAAATCCACAAAGCACATGTAAACTGGTTGGGCAAACTCCCACGCACCCTCCAGGACCCTGTTGAGGGTGTAGAGCTGGTCCAGTGTTCCACGACCAGGACGAAAACCACACTGCTCCTCCTGAATCCGAGGTTCGACTATCCGACGGACCCTCCTCTCCAGAACCCCTGAATAGACCTTACCAGGGAGGCTTAAGAGTGTGATCCCCCTATAGTTGGAACACACTCTACGGCCCCCCTTTTTGAATAGGGGAACCACCACCCTTGTCTGCCAATCCAAGGGGACTGTCTGTCCCGATTTGGTTCCGGTGGAGGACGCAGACCCAGAGTGCAGGCAGAACAGGACTCAGAGATGAATAGTGTAAAAATAATAAACACTTTAATAAAGAAAACAAAAAGCTGATGGTTCAACCTTACAAAACAATGTGGAAGTGATGAATGACTCATCCAGACATCAGGTTGAAATGACTATGAACCAGCTAACACAAAGGGCAGAATGCAAACGTAAATACAGACAGAACTAATTACCTAAACAACAAACACCTGTGATGTAGGGATGGCAACCGACCAGCCGAGGGAGCTATCCTGACAGTACCCTTCCCACAGACGCCCCATGGCGTCCCAAAAGAAATCCCCCCAAAAGAACAAGGGCGGGCGGAGGGAGGCAACAGGCACCATCAGCCAGATCTGGAGGACGTCCAGGAGGCCGCCCATCACCACCAGCCAGATCCAGAGGACGGGCAGGAGACTGTCCATCATGCGGCGACACGTCGGGCGGGCGACCGGGAGGCCGTCCATCGTGTGGCGTCACGTCCGGAGGACGTCCAGGAGGCCGCCCATCACCACCAGCCAGATCCGGAGGACGTCCAGGAGGCCGTCCATCACGGGACGTCACGTCGGGCGGGCGACCGGGAGGCGACCATCAGCCTGATCCGGAGGACGTCCAGGAGGCCGTCTATCATGGGACGTCACATCGGGCGGGCGACCGGGAGGCTGTCCATCATGCGGCGGCATATCAGGCGGGCGACCAGAGTACCATCCAGCAAGAAACACAACCCCAAGGTCAGGGACGGCTGGGACACCAGTGTCGGCCGGAAAGGCCCTTACACCACCTTCGTTGGCCGGTACACCATCTTCATCGGCCGGTACACCATCTTCGTCGGACGGAACACAGTCGTCGGCCGACACTGTCCCCGATGTCCACGCAATATTGCAGAGTCGCGTTAAGCCAACACAACCCCACAACATCCAGAGCCCTAAGGAACTCTGGGCGAATCTCATCCACTCCTGGCGTCCTGCCACCGAGGAGCTTTTTAACCACCTCGGTGACCTCAGCTTCAGAGATTGGAGAGCCAGACCCAAAGTCCCCAGGCTCCGCTTCCTCAGTGGAAGACGTGCCAGTAGGATTGAGGAGGTCTTCGAAGTATTCTGCCCACCGACTCACTACATCCCGAGTTGAGGAGACGCCGGATGGTGGACCAGAATCGCCTCAAAGCTGTACGGAAGTCATTCTCCATGGCCTCTCCGAACTCGTCCTACACCTGAGTTTTTGCCTCAGCAACTACCTGAGTTGCATGTCGTCTGGACTGCCGGTACCTAGTGCTGGACAATAATTCAGTAACGATAAATATCGCAATATACTTTTATTCAATAACAATGATATGAAGTTTAAGCATATTTTCGATATTTTGATAGGATTTTACAACGTTTCACTGACGTTTTTCTTTTTCTGTTCGGGTTGGAGCGGTTGCTTCAACAACCCGCCTGGACAGAAAAAGCTGTGACACAAAACGTGCGTGGTGACATCGTTGTTACGCAGGTGCTCAGTCCAGCAGCCGGCATTAGCGGTAGCAGGCTAAAAGCTAAGCTAGTCTTCAAAGCGTATTAAGTTTTCGCTTCAAAACGAGTCAAACGAGTGCTCATGACCGTCAGAATGTGACTGAACAAAGTTTCACAAGCGAAGAGAAAGCAGACAACATCACTGATGAGAGGAAAGACTAATTCGTCGGTGTAGATGTAGTTCGGTTTTGTTAAACTGCAGGTCTCATCTGCAGCAAAGTTCTACTCGGTTTCTTTATTTTGCAAAACGTGACAGAGTCGGATCCTCTCAACACCTTGGCTGCGCCTAGAAATTCTGTCCATAAAAGTTATGAACAGATCGGTGACAAAGGGCAACCTTGGCGGAGTCCAACTCTCACTGGGAACGAGCCTGACTTACTGCCGGCAATGCGGACCAAGATCTGATACAGGTCGTACAGGGACCTAACAGCCCATATCAAAGGGCCTGGTACTCCCGGAGTACCTCCCACAGAACCCCCCGAGGGACGCGGTCGAATGCCTTTTCCAAGTCCACAAAGTACATGTAAACTGGTTGGGCAAACTCCCACGCGCCCTCCAGGACCCTGCTGAGGGTGTAGAGCTGGTCCAGTGTTCCACGACCAGGACGAAAACCACACTGCTCCTCCTGAATCCGAGGTTCGACTATCCGACGGACCCTCCTCTCCAGAACCCCTGAATAGACCTTACCAGGGAGGCTTAAGAGTGTGATCCCCCTATAGTTGGAACACACCCTACGGTCCCCCTTTTTGAATAGGGGAACCACCACCCCAGTCTGCCAATCCAAGGGAACTGCCCCCGATGTCCACGCGATATTGCAGAGTCGCGTAAGCCAACACAACCCCACAACATCCAGAGCCCTAAGGAACTCAGGGCGAATCTCATCCACCCCCGGAGCCCTGCCACCGCGGAGCTTTTTAACCACCTCGGTGACCTCAGCTCCAGAGATTGGAGAGCCCGACCCAAAGTCCCCAGGCTCCGCTTCCTCAGTGGAAGACGTGCCAGTAGGATTGAGGAGGTCTTCGAAGTATTCCGCCCACCGACTCACAACATCCCGAGTTGAGGTCAACAGCACGCCATCCCCACCATAAATGGTGTTGGTCGCGTACCGCTTTCCCCCCCTGAGACGCCGGATGGTGGACCAGAATCGCCTCGAAGCCGTACGGAAGTCATTCTCCATGGCCTCTCCGAACTCCTCCCACGCCCGAGTTTTTGCCTCAGCAACCACCCGAGCCGCATGCCGCTTGGACTGTCGGTACCTATCTGCTGCTTCCGGGGTCCCACAGGCCAAAAAGGCCCAATAGGACTCCTTCTTCAGCATGACAGCATCCCTCACCGCCGGTGTCCACCACCGGGTTCGAGGGTTGCCACCACGACAGGCACCAACAACCTTGCGGCCACAACTCTGATAAGCTGCCTCGACAATAGAGGCGCGGAACATGGCCCACTCGGACTCAATGTCCCCCGCCTCCCTCGGAACGTGTTCAAAGCTCTCCCGGAGGTGGGAGTTAAAGCTCCGTCTTACGGGAGACTCTGCCAGACGTTCCCAGCAGACCCTCACAATACGTTTGGGTCTGCCAGGTCTGACCGGCATCCTCCCCCACCATCGGAGCCAACTCACCACCAGGTAGTGGTCAGTTGACAGCTCCGCCCCTCTCTTCACCCGAGTGTCCAAGACATGCGGCCGCAGATCAGATGAGACGACAACAAAGTCGATCATCGAACTGCGACCTAGGGTGTCCTGGTGCCAAGAGCACATATGGACACCCTTATGCCTGAACATGGTGTTCGTTATGGACAATCCATGACGAGCACAGAAGTCCAACAACAGAACACCACTCTGGTTCAGATCAGGGGGGCCGTTCCTCCCAACCACACCCCTCCAGGTCTCACTGTCATTGCCCACGTGAGCGTTGAAGTCCCCCAGTAGAACAAGGGAGTCCCCAGGAGGCGCACTCTCCAATACCCTCTCCAAGGACTCCAAAAAGGGTGGGTAATCTGAGCTGCCGTTTGGCGCATAGGCACAAAAAACAGTCAGAGCCCGTCCCCCCACACGTAGGCGAAGGGAGGCTACCCTCTCATTCACCGGGGTGAACCCCAACGTACGTCTGAGGAGACTTACAGCTCCTCAGACTGAAGAAGTCTTTTGGATGAAAGACAAAACGTTTCTAGTAGAAACTTTCTACATTTTTTTGTTTTGTTTTTTTGAATGTCCAGATGACCAGACTTAACTTTTTTTAGATTTTCTACCTGGATTATTGAGCATGCATCAGGGTAAGAGTGAATAGTGTTATTTTTTTAGCAGCTGTATAAACAGGAAATACACCCCAGACAAAAGTTGCACCTTTATCATTTGAGAGAAATTTGGTTGTGCTTTTTTTTAGCCTATTTTCCCTTAGTTGGGCTGGGCAGACTCATGCACATTATAAAGTTGTATCATTGTTTATCAGTCACAAGAGAAAAACAGCATGGAGAGGTTGTTGACACATTTGTGGGCATACGTCCGAAACATGACAGTGACAGGATGGCAATGAGAATAGAAAACACACCAACACATTATTTTCCTGATTTTCATTTCACCTTTTTATTCTGACTCCAAAGTTGTTCTCTTCAACATGCTTGCTGCTGATTTTTTATTTTATTTTTCTGAAAATCACATTTAATAGTCTCCAAGAAACTGAGTCAATAACATTTTAATTTTCTGGTTATTCATTTTTGCTTGAAATCTTATAAATAATTAGCAAAACGCTTAGAACTGACAGAGTATTTTTGCTAAAATAAATGCAACCAATGTAAAAAAAAAAAAAAAAAAAAAATTTTAGAGATAACAAAATGCTACAATAATTCACATCACCACTGCATATTGTTGCCAACATGTCCGACCCAGTTAATGGTTTAAAGCTGGAGTTGGGCCGTGGGGCCCGGCCTGGTCTCGTGGCTTTTGGTCCACTGCAGTGAGGCTCCTGATTAGTTGAATGGGAGATGCAGGAATTCAGCTGGGAGGTCTAAACTCCGCCTCTTTCTCCTCCTCCCAGCTGCTGATGCACACCAGCATTCCCTGAGCATGAGCGTGCACACATCCCTCACTGGCCTTCTTCTGTGTGGTGGTTGGTGGGGGCTGGGGGAGAGTGTCCAGACACTGGAAGAAGTGTGAGAGGCAAGCAAAGACAAAAAGAACTCTCTTCTGACCTCTGTTTGAGTGTTTTTACTCCTTATGTGATTGTCTGTGTGTGTGTGTGTGTGTGTGTGTGTGAATGGGGGTGGAGGTTGGAGGGTGGAGAGGGAATCAGAATCTGCTGTGACTCAATCCCCCTCCAGGAGTCCACACACACACACACACACACATACACACACACACACACACACACACACACACACACACACACACACACACACACACACACACACACACACACACACACACACACACACTCCTATCCTGTCCATTGCAGCTCCTGCAGCCTGAAAGAGAAGCAAAACTACAGACTGAGGATCAGGACTACAGACTGAGGACTGAGGGGAGGGAGGGAGGAGAATCTGTTGGTGTTCCTACTTGTTGCTGGTGGTGTTCTGTTTGGACCGAGATGATCTTCCTCTAGTGTTTTTCACCTGCGGTTTGGACATTACTTGAGGTGAGCTTCACTTTTATTTCCCTCTCAGTCCACAGAGAAACAACGCTGCGAAGAACCCAGGAGTTCCATGTTTTGTGAGGATTCCTGTGAGGCTGGTGACTCGTGGAATGGCGGAGGGGGAGTACAGGGAAGGAGGGGGGTGTAGAGGGAAAGAGTATTGAATGGTAAAGCACAAACAGAAAGGACTCCAATGGAAGTACATGCTGCAGAAATGAAGGAGGGAAAACTCGAGAAAGAGGGAAAAACAGACTTTGCTGTTTCTGTTCATGGACTAAATCTGATTTATGAAACATAAACTACTCAAATACACAGTGTGGTTGTTGGAGACTTGCTCCCATCAGTACTCTGAGTAATAAGTAGTACGATTTATGAAACATAAACTACTCAAATACACAGTGTGGTTGTTGGAGACTTGCTCCCATCAGTACTCTGAGTAATAAGTAGTACAAGGCAGCAGTGTTTTTCCTGAGACCTGGTTGTATCACAGGTCTGAAGGCTGGTATGAGAAAATGTGTTTTTGGAGACCTGGTCTCATCTCAGTTTGGAGGAAGGGTAGGAGGCTGCAGGCTCTTTGATGGAGACCTAGTCCTATCCCAGGTCTCAGGTCTGGTATAAGGAGTCTGTTTGATGTAGACCTGCTCCCATCACAGGTCTGAGGTCTGTTAGGAAGGAGTAAAGTAAAGTGCTATGGGTTTTCACCATTGCATGTTTCCGTACACTATCAAAATTAGTTCTCTGCATTTGGCCCATTGCATCTACATCCAGGTGGAGAAGTGGGCAGCTATGAAGGCTACCCAGGGAGCAATTAGGGATTGGGTGTCTTGCTCAGAGAAACCACAACATGTGGGAATGGTTGTGGATTGAACCTGGGACTTTCAGGTCCCAGGTCAGCAGTCCTGCATCCACCCCATCTCGACCCCTAGAAGGATTCTGTTTGATGGAGACCTGGTCCTATTCCTGGTCTGAGGTCTGGTATAAACCAACCTGTTTGTTGTAGAACTGGTCTCATCTCAGGTTTTGGATCAGATTCGAGACAGTCTGTTTGATGGAGACCTGGTCCCGCCACATGTCTGAGGTCTGGTAGTCAGTCTGTTTGAAGACCTGGCCCTGTCTCAGGACCAGTATGAGGCAGTCTGTCTGATGGAGACCTGGTCCAGTCGCAGGTCTCAGGTCTGATATGACACAGTCTGTTTGATGGAGACCTGGTCCAGTCACAGGTCTCAGGTCTGATATGACACAGTCTGTCTGATGGAGATCTGGTCCAGTCACAGGTCTCAGGTCTGATATGACACAGTCTGTCTGATGGAGATCTGGTCCAGTCACAGGTCTCAGGTCTGATATGACACAGTCTGTCTGATGGAGATCTGGTCCAGTCACAGGTCTCAGGTCTGATATGACACAGTTTGATGGAGATCTGGTCCCATCACAGGTCTGAGGTCTGGTACGACACGGTCTGTTTGATGGAGACTTGGTCCTGTCACAGGTCTCAGGTCTGATATGACACAGTCTGTTTGATGGAGACCTGGTCCAGTCGCAGGTCTCAGGTCTGATATGACACTGTTTGTTTGATGGAGACCTGGTCCCATCACAGATCTGAGGTCTGGTATGACACAGTCTGTTTGAAGACATGGCCCTGTCACAGGTCTCAGGTCTGATATGACACAGTCTGTTTGATGGAGACCTGGTCCCATCACAGATCTGAGGTCTGGTATGACACAGTCTGTTTGAAGACATGGCCCTGTCACAGGTCTCAGGTCTGATATGACACTGTATGTTTGATGGAGACCTGGTCCCATCACAGATCTGAGGTCTGGTATGACACAGTCTGTTTGAAGACATGGCCCTGTCACAGGTCTCAGGTCTGATATGACACTGTATGTTTGATGGAGACCTGGTCCCATCACAGGTCTGAGGTCTGGTATGACACAGTCTGTCTGATGGAGACTTGGTCCTGTCACAGGTCTGAGGTCTAGTATGACACAGTCTGTCTGATGGAGACTTGGTCCTGTCACAGGTCTCAGGTCTGATATGACACAGTCTGTTTGATAGAGATCTGGTCCAGTCACAGGTCTCAGGTCTGATATGACACAGTATGTTTGATAGAGACCTGGTCCAGTCGCAGGTCTCAGGTCTGATATGACACAGTCTGTCTGATGGAGACTTGGTCCTGTCACAGGTCTCAGGTCTGATATGACACAGTCTGTCTGATGGAGATCTGGTCCAGTCACAGGTCTCAGGTCTGATATGACACAGTCTGTCTGATGGAGATCTGGTCCAGTCACAGGTCTCAGGTCTGATATGACACAGTCTGTTTGATGGAGACCTGGTCCTGTCACAGGTCTCAGGTCTGATATGACACAGTCTGTCTGATGGAGATCTGGTCCAGTCACAGGTCTCAGGTCTGATATGACACAGTCTGTTTGATGGAGATCTGGTCCAGTCACAGGTCTCAGGTCTGATATGACACAGTCTGTTTGATGGAGATCTGGTCCAGTCACAGGTCTCAGGTCTGATATGACACAGTATGTTTGATGGAGATCTGGTCCAGTCACAGGTCTCAGGTCTGATATGACACAGTATGTTTGATGGAGACCTGGTCCAGTCGCAGGTCTCAGGTCTGATATGACACAGTATGTTTGATGGAGATCTGGTCCTGTCACAGGTCTCAGGTCTGATATGACACAGTCTGTCTGATGGAGATCTGGTCCAGTCACAGGTCTCAGGTCTGATATGACACAGTCTGTCTGATGGAGACCTGGTCCAGTCGCAGGTCTCAGGTCTGATATGACACAGTCTGTTTGATGGAGACTTGGTCCAGTCGCAGGTCTCAGGTCTGATATGACACAGTCTGTTTGATGGAGACT